>OZ038481.1:4740058-4745058 GCA_964036315.1 Acanthosepion esculentum
GCTAATGATTTGACTATACAAATGCATTGAACATCAAAAAATTATGTAATTGTTACTGAGAGGACATGGCCATTATATAAGGTAAATGAATTGCTAAGGACTTTATATAAAGATGCAGTGGCAATAGGGAATATGTGAACAGCAATTAGGATCAGCATTCTTCTTTTATTTTCAGTGACTCTTCGCTACCTAGGCGATCATGGCCCACCACATCTTCCTGTCACTTGTTGCTCTTAATAAGTTTCGTCTTTTTGTTATTTCTCCCAAACCCTGTTCTACGATCCAATTGACTCAAGCCCATCAAGTATGTTACGCACTGTTTTCCTCTGTCTCTCCTTCCCTCAATCTGTCCTGTGAGCATCAGATTTTCCCATCCCTCTTTCCTCATTATTTGCGCTCGAAATTTCAACTCTTCCTGAGGTTATGTATGAGTCTCCTTTTTGTTTCCATTTTCTCCAAAAACCCCGCCATTTCTCGCCCGTTCGGTCCGTATTAATGGGCGATTAGGGCCATTCCACCTAAAATCAGAATCATTTCTATTTGGTGCTTTCAAAATGCGCTTTATAGATGTTTAAAGTTCCTCGTTACCCCGGATGAAGATCAACACCTGAATATAACAGGAATGTAAAAAGGCTGAAAGGATGTGATTATAACAATATGGCGAATGATTAAAATGCTGAAAGTTTGTGATTATAACAAACAAAATGGAGAATGATTAAAAGGCTGAAAGGCTATGATTATTAAAAACAACAACATAGAGAATGATTAAAAGGCTGAAAGCCTGTGATTATCACAAACAAAATGGAGAATGGTTAAAATGCTGAAAGTTTGTGATTATAACAAAAAAATGGAGAATGATTAAAAGGCCGAATGGCTGTGATTATAACAAACAAAATGGAGAATGATTAAAAGCCTGAAAGGCTGTGATTATCACAAACAATATGGCGAATGGTTAAAAGGCTGAAAGGCTGTGATTATAACAATAAAAATGGAGAATCGTTAAAAGGTTGAAAGGCTGTGATTATAACAAACAAAATGGAGAATGATTAAATAGCTGAAAGTTTGTGATTATAACAAAAAATGGAGAATGATTAAAAGGCTGAATGGCTGTGATTATAAAAAAACATGGAGAATGATTAAAAGGCTGAAAGGCTGTGATTATAACAAACAAAATGGAGAATCGTTAAAAGGCTGAAAGGCTGTGATTATAACAAACAAAATAGAGAATGATTAAAAGGCTGAAAGGCTGTGATTATAACAAGTAAAATTGAAAATGATTAAAAGGTTGAAAGTTTCTGAATATAACAAACAAAATGGATAGTGATTAAAAGGCTGAAAGGCTGTGAATATAACAAACAAAATGGATAATGATTAAAAGGCTGAAAGGCTGTGAATATAACAAACAAAATGGAGAATGATTAAAAGGATGAAAGGCTATGATTGTCACAAACAAAATGGAGAATGATTAAAAGGCTGAAAATCTGTGATTATAACAAACAAAATGGAGAATCGTTAGAAGGCTGAAAGGCTGTGATTATAACAAACAAAATGGAGAATGATTAAATTCAAAATATGCATAACAATTTTTTAATCCATGCGGCTAAATTTTCAAGACATTCTTCTCAGTTTTTTTTTCCAAAATATATCAGCAACTGAAAACCGTTTTTTATTATATAAAATTTGTCGTAAGGTGATAATACGTATTTCTTCATTTAATATTTTTTACAATCTCCTCGTAGAATTTTTAGCCGCAGGATTCGATATTTTTTCAAAGTAATGACAAATGCCATCTTTTCAATTCAATGTTTTCATATTCTAAATGCTGTCTGGCCATTTTTAGTTCTGTACAAGCAAAAATAGATGTGTTTATTATTTAATCGATACTTCAGGCTAAAAATATGGAGGACTTTTCATTTCAAAAATTTTCGTTCTTGTTTATTATGATGTATTGATTTATTATCAGGAGGGTGATAGGAGAATCAGAAATTCCTTGGATACACAAGATTTTACAAGGATAATTTATGTTGTACATTAATTCGATAAGTTGGAAGATTTAGTTCGGAGAGGAAAACTGAAACAAACTTTCTCTAAGCGTTTAACTAAACTTTACCCGCTTTGTTTCTCAAATTGCATTTACTAATACTAACCATTACACCACGTTGAAGTACCCACTGTGTGTGCATGTATCCGGCATGAAATATAAAGTATAAATTTAAACCCCTAAAACCGTAAATCGACCATTCTCCCTTGCATGGAGTATTGCTGCCATATATGGTCTGGGGCCCCTGCTGTTTGCCTCGGGGTTCTTGATAAGATCCAGAGGCGGATAGGCAACGTGATTGGCCCTGATCTGTCATCTCGTCTGCAGTCGCTCTCTCACAGACGCGATGTTGCATCGCTCTGCCTTTTTTACAAGTACTTCCACGGTAATTGCTCTGAGGAGCTGCGTTCGCTTGTCCCTAGGCCTCGTGAATTTAAACGCCCCACCAGGCTGGCTTCCCGTTCCCACCCCTACACCGTGTCAACTGTTAGATGTAGACGTCTTTTCTACTCCAATAGCTTCATGTCTCGCACATCTCGCCTATGGAACTCCCTTCCCTATTACTGTTTTCCTGACAAATACAATCTCCAACGGTTTAAGTGTAGCGTCAATCGACATCTCTAGTTGCCTTGATCTATCCACTTCCCTTCTCCACATCCTTTCATTTTTCATTCCTATCTGCTCTCGCTCCGGATCTTTTGTGGCCCCCTTGCCTTGATCGACCCACTGTCTTTCTCTTTCTCTACATCGCCTCCCTTGCCACTCCTATCTGCTCTTTCTCTAACCCTTCTTTAACCCCTTGCGTGATAGTGGCCTCCGGCCTTGCTTGGGGTGATATGATTAAAAAAAAATATATATATATATATTTTAAGACATTCTTATGTTTATACATTCTTTTTATAGATACAAATATTTAAGTAAATTCTTTATCTGCCTCTACCTGATGTTAAGTATAAGCCTCCTCCTTGTTTGCAATCTCTCTAAGATCTCATCGTTGCTCACACGCTCGGTCCATGATATCCATAGCATCCTTCTGTAGAACCATATCTCAGTTGCCTCGAGTCCATCTTTGAGGAAGTTCGCTGCCGTAAAGAAGAAGAGATGTTACCAAAGATATCCTCCTGTCTCCAAGTACTCTGCCCAGCTTTTGGAATGTGTCCTTGGCCATCCCAGTACGCCTACGGATCTCAGTGTCGCACTTACCGTCCTCCGTCAAGACGCTTCGCAGGTATTTAAACTTCCGCGTCTGCTTGATTCTAGTGTTCCTGAACATCAGATCACATTTCGGGCTCATCCTCTTACTCACGACCATGCAATTCTGTCTTCTTGTAGTTTATGCTTAGTCCCTTCTTCTCGCTCTCCTTCGCTGCCTTCCATAGGAGATTTTGTAATTTCATTTCCGTGTCTGCTATCAGTACTGTGTCATCTGCGTATCTTATGCTGTTAAGCGTGTGGCCGCCAATGCTAAATCCCGGTAGGGTTTCCAATTCTCTCAGATTTGCCTCGCTGAACTGGTCCGGTGAGAAGACGCATCCCAGACTTACGCCACTTTTTATTTTTGTATATTCACTGAACTCGTTCCCTATGAAACCCGACGCCATGCAATTATTTTTAATTAAACAGTTGCAATGCTACCGAATAAATAAAGAATAAACCAATATTCCTTCCGTAAAATATTCCTTCTGACTGGTTTGGTTTGTTTTACGGTATATCAACCTCAATGGGTCATTTAATGCCAATAACTTTTTTTTCCTGGTAACATTTTTGTTTTGTCAAAAATCTATTTCTGTTAATATTTTTTCCTCAAAAATGTATAGATGGTAATATTATTTTTTCAAAAACGTATAGCTGGTAATATTATTTTTCAAAAACGTATAGCTGGTAATATTATTTTATCAAGAACGTGTAGCTGGTAATATTATTTTTTCAAGAACGCATAGCTGGTAATATTATTTTTTCAAGAACGCATAGCTGGTAATATTATTTTTTCAAGAACGTATAGCTGGTAATATTATTTTTTTTTCAAAAACATATAGCTGGTAATATTATTTTTTCAAGAACGTATAGCTGGTAATATTATTTTTTTTTCAAAAACGTATAGCTGGTAATATTATTTTTCTATTCAAAATACGTATAGCTGGTAATATTTTTTCAAAAACATAACCGGCAACACTATTCTTTCAAAAAACGTATAGCTGGTAATATTATTTTTTAAAAAACGTACAGCTGGCAACATTATTTTTTCAGAAACGTATTATCAGAGGCCTTGCTGTTGGACATAGATTATCATCTTACCCAGGACGCGGATGTAGTTTATCGTCATACCCAGGACGCAGATGTAGTCTGAGTGTTAATTATTTGCCCATAGCTGGCACCCTAACAGGTGCTACCACCCCAGGTCAGGTTGGACCTGGGAACACCAGCAATTAAGAGGTGGTTTCACACTGCACAAAACCTCCTGATCAGAGGCCTTGCAGTTGGATGTAATTTACCGTCTTACGCAGGACGCGGATGTAGTTTATCGTCATACCCAGGACGGAATTTTCCTGCTAAAATTTTTGTAATAAAAGAAGAGTTTCTGAAATGATTAATAAATTATTTATTTAATATAGAAAAACATTAAACAATTATCAATTGTGTTTTTAGATAAACAGTTGCACAAAATTAAATTAAAAATGAATGATTAAAAAATACACGGGCAATTATTTTATTTAATAAATATCTTATTTGTTTTATCGTTACAAATCCTCGAAATAGTAGAGGCTCGCTTTCCTCACAAAAACAAATTTCAATTTTTTATCCGTTAAAACAATATTAAACGTTGAAAAATGCATTAAAATTATTTACTTAAATTGAAAAATGTTTTAATTTCAAAATATCACCTCTTATAAAAAGGAGTACAGAAATATCTTCTATTCAAAACTTCGTTGAGAAACGTTGTACATATATATATATATAT
>OZ038481.1:4755058-4765058 GCA_964036315.1 Acanthosepion esculentum
TATATATATTTGTATGAATGATTCATGTAATGTAAATTGAACTGCGCCACATACTTGATATTAAAATAACTGATCCGACGTGCAACTTTCGGATAATAACTGTGACATTCCTCTATTTATTGAACAATTTAGTTCATGCCACATTGACTGAAAAAACTACCAGTACAAAAGAATTCTTCTATTATCATATTAGTACAAAAACGCACAATCTTAAAATTTAAAAACCCAACCTCAGCGTTGTGACCGCACGCTCCAAAATTTCTTACAATTAACAATAACACATTTCTTAAAACATCTTTCGGATTACAATCTATTCTTTCGTTGTCCTGTTATTACCTGGATGTAAAAAATAAAAATATATTTTCATACCTGATGATGTCTGTATGCACAGATGAAAGCTCGTAAAAAAATTAAAAAAAGAATTTATGCAACTGGAATATATAAACAGGAATCATAACATTCATCTACAGGTTCGGGGTTAATGTAATTTATTAAATTTGTTTGCGAAGATGTATTCTCGACATTTATATCATTAACTTCAATATCTGTTTTTTGTATGAATGATTCATGTAATGTAAATTAAACTGCACCACATACTTGATATATATATATATATATATATATATATATATATATATATATATATATATATTATAAATTAACTGATTTAAAATATTAATGCTCTGTAAATTTAGATTTGAGCACTATTTTGTAAAAATAAAAATATCTATGAGAACACTGGATTATATATCTTACTGTTCTTTCTTTACATATATATATATATATATATATGAAAATGGACATTAAGGTCAACTCCCAATGGTGATAGTCTGTTTCATGCTTATACGCAATAGTCAGCTCATGTTCCTTGTGTTTTAGCTCGACTATTCATACATACTGGTCAGTGGTGCATTATGGGTAGGCCTATTGTATTATTCTAATGGTTATTTGGGTGAGCGAAACGGTTATGTTTCGAATTATTCTAGGGGCTATTGAGTGGAAATAATTATGGATCCGAATGTCGTTTTGTGGTTATTTTTAGTGCTATTAAATATTGCTCAAATAATTGTTTTCCTGCTGGAGCTACACATCATTTTCCACTTGCAAGAATGACAGTAGAAAAGTGTTGGACGATGTTTGGGGCGTACACAGTGTTGTTCACACTTCCTTCCACAATAAGTAGAGTCGAGTAACAGTTGTAGTTCATGACACAAAACACCACGTCACTAGAAATTTTGACTTTTTGTCAAAATTGATTACACTCGGCAAGATGCCCCATCCTTAAATCTATGCTACACACGACCAACTCTTCAATAAAATCAGAACTTCTTCTCATTAATAAAGCCCAAAGGTCATCATTCAATTTTCCATGTGGCTTTTTCACGATACATGCGAGGCTAAACTGTTTCGTCTTTGAAAATCTAGCCATTAGAAATCGTGCTCTTTGTCCCTCTTGCAAATAGTTCATGTTAACATTCCTATTGCTACATTGTCTCTGCTTTCTGCAGTGGACACCATTCAGTCTAGCCGTGCTTCCTTTACAATGCGTCGATCTAGGCAATCTTCCGTACTACGCAGGCGTTCGAAACGCGATCTACCTGTTCAGGAATGTTCATTTGACAGCTGTTACATAAATCGAAGTAGCATTGATGTTTCACGTTTCACATCCTCAATCATTCTCCGAAATGACTATCTAGCTACTGAAATGGCTAAAGACAACATCTTTTCTTATTTATATTAATCCCAAAAGGCACAACGCAGAGAAATGTTTATAAGTTTAACCCATTCAAAAAAATATTCTTTAACGTTAAAGGTTTAATGTTTAAAGTTAATATAGTCTCCTTACTATTATAAAATTTTCAATAGACATTTAATCATTGAAGTTTTCTACTGTTTTGATTTTGACGTTACTTACGGGTAACTGCTTTTCTGGAATAAATGGAAAGAAAAAGAATGCTTATTCTTAGAATAAGAAAGAGACTGTTGAAATTTCTGGGACACATATTAAGGAAAGAGGGCCTGGAGAGTTTGATACCCACAAGGCATATTGAAGAACAAAATCGATGGGGGAAGGTTCCAGACTAGTTTATGTGAATGGATTTCACAACGGGGAGGAGGAGTAATGATAAAAACAGCTACGAAGGATAGGAATTTGTTGGAAGTTATGATCGCTCACGTCCTAAATTGGACGCGACATCATAAACAACAACAAGTAAAAAGGTTGTCTCTACTACCAAAAAATCTCCTCCCCAAAACTTAAAATATTTCTATGAATTTAACTTCATACCTTCGAATTTGAAGAGGCCTATAATTCTACTGCCTACAATACTATCCTAAAGCATTACCCCGCCTCCCAGCTGTTGTCTTTAAAGTCATTCTGGCTATTTTCATGAAAGTCCCAGCGTGTAAGCTAGCCAACAAGTTCCTCTAATTCTATGTTAATCAGTAAAAATACTGCTGAGAAATCAGTCTCTTATATATTTATTCATTCAACTCTCTTTGAAGTTTAGTTTTATGTCTTTACACAATGTCTGTTTATATTCGCAACACAAGACATTTCGAGTAGAGTTTCTTGTTCTCTTTTCTTCCAAATTCCTCCCTCATTCATTTTCCGGAAGTTTCTTTTCGTGACATTTTTTGCTGTTCTTTTGTTGCCAGTGTTTTCGATTTATTTTTTACTTATTCTGTGACTTATGTAATTGAGTTTTAATGTTATTTTTCCATAACCCAATAACTTCACAATACTTTCTTTCTTTATTAAATGTAGAGCTTTCGTAAGATTCATGTGAACGTTTCTGAAATACAAAATAAATATCAGTACATATACTTCTTTTATAAAATAAAATTATCAGTACCTATACTATTTTACACACACGCACACACACACTATATATATATATATACAGTTGCGGCCAAAATGTTCAGAACGGCATTGTTTTCGTCAAAAGTAAATATAAGTTTTTATCAAAGTTGTTTTATATTCTATAATTTTCACAGACAATAAATACGATATTAATTGTTATTGTCTGAGATCTTGGTGTAATTTGAGAGGATAATACAAAAGTTATGGATGATTTAGTGATTTACTGCAAAACCCATGACGGCCCAAATTATCAGAACGGTTGAAAAAATAACAAAATAATCAAAAATGACAGAGAATACTGGAATTATTTAATATTTAGTTTGAAGCCCTTTAGCTTCAATCATACTTTGACATCTTCGACTGCATGAGGAAATTAAATTTTCAATTTCTTGCTGGGTGATCTTATTCCATTCTTCCTGGAGGGCATTCCATAATTGCTCGGTTGTTTTAGGATTTCTGGCTTTCGAACGTTCTCCTAGAATATTCCACACATTTTCAATAGGATTGAGATCTGGGCTTTGATCTTTTACAAGTTATTTATAAACTCCTTCATTGACCTTTCCATGTAATCGCACCAAAGGGCCCACATCATCTCTAGATATAATCCCCCAAACCATGACACTTCCTCCACCGAATTTAGCACTAGTCTTAAGGCATTTAGGCGACAATTATTCACCTACTTTTCGACGAACATACCTTTTCCCATCTGAGCCAAATAACATAAACTTAGATTCATCACAGAAATGCAACGTTTGCCATTTTTCTTGAGACCACAACACATGTTCTGTTGAAAAGGTAAGACGACACTTTTTATTCTTTGAGCTGATCAGTGGCTTCACTGCAGGTGCTCTTGCTTGTAGGTCATGTTCAACTAAACGACGAGACACAGTTTTTCGAGATAAAGTTTTCTTCAGTACAATGCTCATTTCCCGAGAAACAGCAGCAGCAGTTTTAAATCTGTCCTTTTTAACCAACTTTACCATAGCACGATCTTCTCTCTTGGTCGGTTTTCTTGGCCTACCTGTAGACTTTCTTGCTTCACACGAACCACAATCATCGTGGACCTTAAGAAATCCGTGAACAACACTTTTTGACTTGTTAACAATCTTTGCAATAGACCTAATACTTAAATTATCCTTCTTTCGAAGTTTAATAATCTGCTGACGAATTGGTAACGGGGTAAGTGGCATTATATTAACAAAGTACACTGCAGATATTCTTACTAATGTTTAGTAAACGAACCGTCACGTAAACAAATTAAAGCCACGACTACTATCACCAAGCCGCTCAACCTTGAGCATTAGAAGCCGGTTCAAGCAATGATATACACATGATAGAAATTGTTAGGAGGATTTGATAATTATATTTAAGTAATTTATCGAGTCTGAAACATCAACAGAATGCAGAAAGCACTGGACGGCTGTTTCGTCCTATATTTGGGACTCATCAGCAGTGCTCATCCACTACCGAGAATTGAAACTCTGACAGTTAAGTTATCAAGACCGTCCTATGGTTACAGAGAATCTCAGTAGAGTTCCACCACGGAATATGTGAGCGAGCGGCGCTATATTGAGTCTGATTTGCTACCTCTACGTCACCGAGGCCCATTGGAACAGTTGGTATGACGTTTGCTTGATAACCTAACTGTCAGGGTTTCAATTCTCGGTAGTGGATGCGCACTGCTGATGAGTCCCAAATATAGAACGAAACGGCCGTCCAGTGCTTTCTGCATTCTGTCGAGGTTTCAGACTCAATGAATTACTTAATTATAATTATCAAATCCTCCTAATAATTCCTATCATTTATATATATATATATATATATATATATATATATATATATATATATATATATATATATATCTTTGATGGGTATGGGACCGGTAGATCTGATTTGAGAGCCGAATAACCAGAGTATTCGTACATATAATTTGACCATGGTGGTGGAAGTGTGTGCATGTCCATATGTACGCTTTTCACAAGTGAATACATAATCTACCACAAGATCTACAAATATTTCTGATTTTTAAGTCATAGCTTTCCTTCTGATTGAATGGTTACCAACCGAGGCTACCGAAGCCAGACTATGCTATTATTTAACCCATAGCTGGGGGGAGAAGAAATAGATTCATACCTTTCCTAAGGCTATTTGCGCATAAATGAATATAGTGAACTCGACTGGAATTCGAACTCACTTCTCCGATTTCTTCATACCGAGTCGTTAACACACGCACATCTTTCTGGTATATATATTATTATTACTTTTATTCTAAGAGTTTGTATTAAAAACATTTTTGAAATCGCTACATAAAAGCTTTCATGTTTCAATAATTTGATTTTACTTATTCAGGCGATGGTAAGTATTTAAAATGTTCTGATTATAAACTCTTATAATAATAATAATAATAATAATAATAATAATAATAATAATGATAATAATAATAATAATGATAATAATAATAATAATAATAATGATAATAATAATAATGATGATAATAATAATAATAATAATAATAATAATAATAATAATAATAATATTGCTATTTGTATTGAGCACTTTTTAAAAGTAAATTCTATGACTGAAATTTTACTCTATCTGTTCTTTCTCTCATTTGGATCTATATATATATATATATATATAGAGAGAGAGAGAGAGAGAGAGATGTCTGTGTGTGTGAGAGAGAGAGAGAGTACATATTTAAGATGTATATGTGATTATTTTAAGTATAGTTTTTGTATAATTGTATGCTTTACTCCATATCATATGTATGTAAATATATGTATGAGAATATGTATATGTATGTATATGAGTGTATATATGTAAGCTTTTCATATACTTTGCAGAATTTCCCATCAGAATAAGTTTACTAAACAAATTTTCCAACCAACATTATTTTTTTATATTTTTATTTTTTTTATATTTTATTTTTTTATTTTTTATCTAATTTTTTATCAAATTTACCAAGCAACATTATTATTTTTATTTTTTATCTTTTAATATTTTTATTTTACTATTTATTTTTTATTCTTTAGATTTTACTCATTATTTTTTATCTAATTATTATTATTATTAGTAGTAGTAGTAGTAGCAGAAGTAGTATTAAGTAATCTGATTATTAATATTAGATATATTTTTCTGTATCATTAATTTTAAATTTTAAATTTTAAAATTTAAATTTATTTTTAACCTTTTTTCCCCAGCCCACAAACCAACGTTGCCAAAGGCAAAGAAAGGTGCCAGTTCATCTTAGATGAAGTCCGTGCGGGCTTAGAAAAAGCACGATTCTGTAGAATAGTCGGCCTAAGTCAGCAGGAAGTGTGGACGAAATGGGAGTACGTTTATCAGAAAAGAATTACCTGGTCAGAGTGCTGGTAGTCAGATTTTAGCCAGATTAGATTTCTGATTAAATCAGTATATGATGTTCTACCGAGCCCAACTAACTTGCATATATGGAGTAAGAGCGATACCCCCAATTGCCAACTATGTGCAAGGAAAGAACATTACAAGATATCCTGAGAAGTTGCCCAAAAGCTTTGGGTGATGGTCGGTACCGATGGCGCCACGACCAAGCCCTTAAAGTGATTGCAAACAAGGTGACTAAAGCTATAAGAGCTAATAAGCATCAACTAGGAAAGAAGCTGAATCCAATTAACTTCATCAAAGCTGGAGTGAAGATAAAGAAACAGGGGGAGAGAGAACAAGTCTGTTATCTTCTACAGATGATTGGCAGTTGACAGTGGACTTAGAGACCAAGTTGAAGTTACCCAGACGCATAGCCGTAACATCACTCAGATCAGATCTGATATTGCACTCCGACAACACGAAGCAGTGCATTGTTTGGGAACTGTCGGTGTCGGAGGAGTAGTTTATTACACTGGCAAATGAGAGAAAGAGGTCCAAATACCAAGAACTTGTCGAACAATGTCACCGCAAGTCATGGAAAATATATTATGATCCGGTAGAAGTTGGTTGCAAGGGCTTTGCAGGGCAGTCGTTGTGTAGACCCCTTGCAAAATTAGGCATAGTGGATACAGCGTGGGTGAGAGCGCTGAAGGACATTACCAATGCTGTTTTAACTGCTACCAAGTGCAGTTGGCTTAAGAGATCAGAGCCATGGACGAACTAAAAAAAGAGTGGGAGGAAAGAGGAAAAAACATCCGAAACATACTTAAGGAAACGGAGGGGAGGGTTTTAATCTGTAAAAGAGTATTGAGAAAATATTAATTCACGGCAGTTGAACTGGGATGGATGGGGGTTGAGAATTGTTGGCGCAAATCTGGGTGGGGGGGTCAATGGATGGAGATTTTTTCTTTCGATTACCAGTTGGCATTTATCCCTGCGTATTTGCGGTTTTTTTTATTTCTATTTCCATACCTAATTCTTATGAATGTAAAGTCAGATCGTCGTAATCATAGTTTGATAATTATTGAGATGTGATTCTAGTATTAATTCGTTAGATTCATTTTGAATAATATTTAACAGAAAGTAAATGTGAATATGTTACTTAATTGAGTAGTTTAGGTTTCCTTTAGTTAGTTAAGTTTTTTTTTTAGTATTTTTAGTATTTTTTTTTCCTTACTTAGATTAGGCCATCGTATTATTTTAATCGATAGATTACAAAACTGGTAAGGAATTTCAAATAAACAGTACGAGATAAGTTTGTAATGAACGGTTTCGTAAAATTAATGGAAATGGGAGATAGGATTTATGTGTGTGTGTCCGTGCATGTGTGTGTGTGAGTACATTTACTCCATTTATATGTAGAGGCTTGAACGTGCAGACATTTTTCTAATTTCGTTTGATTAAGAGTATAAGGTTATACTTAAGATTTATAAAATAGTAAGAATAATGAATTTATTTTTTTAGAAGAAGTAATATAAGTAGTAAGGTTTAGTTATCGAATTATGGGATTAGTATTTGAAACGTTAAAACATAGGATTGAACTTTGCAAGAACATCCAGCTTACCTCGTTATGAATTCCGGAGAAAGAGCGCGAATCAAAACCGGATGAAGCAAAAGACAAGACTATATAGGAGGAGAGGTGGTGGCTTTATTTCATTGGCTGACGTATGTCAATAAGAACGGTCGGAATCCTAGCCATATCTGAATTTTTTTTTTTTTTTTGCAATGTCGAGGTGCACAGCACGACGCTATCAAGGAGGCGATCAGACCCTTTTGGAATCAGGTCGGGGTTGCTGTTTGAGCCGATATGATGCAAAATCCGAAATCGGCGATGAAGACAGTGGTTCAATGAAGACCAACCTTGATGCATCTAAAATGTATTCTTCAATTATATTATAGATATTATTGATAATATTAATTTTACTCTTCTTCTTAAAATTATTTTTTATCTTCTTAATAATCTTTAACATATTGTCTTTTATTGATTACAAATTGTATTAATCAAGTTTTATAAGATTATTAATAATATTAATATATTTTATTTTATTTTATTCCTACTTGGCCGGTAATCTTTAATACTTTGTGTATTATCTATAAATTATATTGATGTGAGTTTTTCAAGTGTCACCGCGATATGCCTATATATGATAACTCACTCTTTCTTTCTTCTTCCCCTCTCCCCTGTTTCACACTTTCTTCTTTCTTCTTCCTCTTTCCCCCCCTCACCCGCTTTACAATTTGTCTTCTTTCCTTCTCCTGTCTAGAAACTTATTTAAGAGGTCAAATTGCCTGGCCTCTTGACTGAGTACACTTCAACCTACGTAACTTATTAAAGATGGTTTAAACAAAACCCAATCGCTATCTTCCATTACTAATTTAGATCATTCTATGATACCCCCTCCCACCCCGCCTGTCACCTTATATCAATCTAAAAGTACCCCTCAGAAACTTGTATTAAAAATAAAAGAAAACCAAATTCCTTTGTAACCTGAGATGCGACATTAAGAACCAGGAAATCAGGAACTTTAAGTTTGTCTCTTTCGTAATTATTTAATTCATATATATATATATATATATATATATATATATATATATAGAGAGAGAGAGAGAGAGAGAGAGAGAGAGACAGAGAGAGAGACAGAGACAGAGAGAAAGAGAGAGAGACAGATAGAGACAGAGATAGAGATAGATAGATTTCCAAGAGGATAGAATCTAGGTAGAACTCAATGTCCAGGACAGAGTAATAATATAATAAAAAAGGCTCAAACATTAATATTCTATGGTTATAATTTATTTCATTGGAATCGTAATTACGATACAATTCATCAAACCTACAAATTCAAAAGGATATTTTCTGATTTCTTTTTGAATTTGTAAGTTTGATGAATTGGATCGTGATTACGATTCCAATGTAATAAATTATAACCATGGAATATGAGTGTTTGAGCCTTTTATATTATATACATACATATATATAAAAATATGTAAATATAAAAGTGAACATTGAAGTCAACACTTAGAGGCGATAGGCTCTTTCCTGCTAGACGCAATCGTCAGGCCACGTGGCCTGACGATTGCGTCTAGCATGAAAGAGCTTGTCGCCTCTAAGTGTTGACTTCAATGTTCACTTTTATATTTACACACGCTCTATCTCTGATATTGAGCACTTTATCCCATAAATATAGCACACCTTAAGACTGTATTTCTAGACACACACACACACACACACATATATATATATCATATATATATATATATCATATATATATATATATCATATATATATATATATATATATATATATATATATATATATATATATATATATATATATATAAATATATAGCACCTACTCATTGTCAAATATCGTGGCACGTGACATAAAAGATTCTTTCAATATTTGTCAATGCACCAAAATGTTGTCTAAAAGTCTAAAGGATACTAAAAGAGGACACTAACAGCCTCATTTGGATTTCGATTCCCGAGTTGCTCTTCATTCTACCGTCCGGTGCTCTTCTCGAGGTGTATACTGTATCTCCAATCCATCCATTTTTTCATGGTTTTTATTGATTCTCTCATGATTAGTAAGCCATCGATTGTATATTCGATCCGAAATCTAGACTCTCGGAAACATCTTTCTAAAATATCGAGGGATAATTATCAGTAAAAAGGTAAAGTCAGTCAGAGTCGATAAGAGAAGAAAGGAAAGTGGTTTCAACGTCTGTTCCAGGTTTC
>OZ038481.1:4770058-4775058 GCA_964036315.1 Acanthosepion esculentum
GAGAAAAATTAACAGGAGATATCTGATAACTGACATCCATTAAACATGGCACGTGTAACTAGAACAGTCTACTCCAGTGGCGAAATAAAGGGTTCAGTTCGACATTCCAACCACCTGAAGAAGGCCGGAGCGTACAACGACCGAAACGTTGTAATAAATATGGCGAGAAAGAAGAGGACAATAGTCCAAATGATGTAAATAGTGTACATAATATCTCATCTCAGAAATATAGACAGATACTGAAAGGCCGAAACATTGTAATAAATATGGGGACAAAGAAGAGGACAATAGTTCGAATAATGTAAATAGTGTACATAATACCTCATCTCAGAAGTATAGACAGATACTGAAAGGCCGAAACGTTGTAATAAATATGGCGACAAAGATGAGGACAATAGTCCGAATAATGTAAATAGTGTACATAATACCTCATCTCAGAAATATAGACAGATATATCAGAATTTATTTAAAAAGGCATGCTCGTCTGTCCCAGAACTTTTCAGCAGCACCTCTTATAGATTAACATCATGATTTCTTTACATCGCTATGGAACGTGAAGGCGACCAATTTCTTCGAACCATGATTTATTGATTCTTGATTTACGAGAGGAAAATATCTTTAGTTGAAGGAAAACAGAAAATTCATAATTTACAGGCAAGTCGGTATATCTTAGATCTTTATTTTTCGCGAAATCCTAAATTGGAAGAGGCTTTTATAGGTGCGCCAACCGGCATGAAGTCGTGTGCTTTTGAGAATTCGTTTTATCAGAAGTAGCTCTTTAGACCCGAAAGAAATAATTAGTTTTGCTGGTGCCAAAAAAAAAACAAATAACTGCAGACAACATGCATAGCGTGTTTCGAGGGGCACGTTGATTTCGCAATCGAATTTTTAACTAGTGTTCAAATATGAGTGATAATCAAATTTTGAAGAGCAGCCTTTTCTAGCAGTAACACAGAATGCTCAAAAGATATTTGATATTGCATCATTTTCCTAAATGCATCAGAGTCATTCGTTAAAAAATATTGGGGTGGTGTTATTATTGTTGGCCTTTCACTTTTATATCCAACAAAAAATGTTTTCTTTGTTATATGAAGTGGCGATGGCTAGAGTAGGTTCACCTTGCGCTGCAGACTCTAAGGACTCTAATAAATGTCTGGCTTTTCAAGTTTTCACTCATTTTTCTCTCTGACCATCCTGACATGTCACCGACGAGGCATTCTTATAAAGAAATCTGACAATGGAACTTTGGGTAGGGAGATAAGTGCGAATTTAAAATATGCAGCTAAAACCGAAATTCCAAAATGGTTTGTCGATTCCAATTTTCATGATGGTGATGATAGGATCAATGTCATAACGTCTACAGAAATATGACACCGAAATCCGAAGATGTTATGGTAAAGCAGATTCCAAGTTTCAACCGACAGGATTGATTGAATGATTGATTCATTAACTTATTTTTTTATGGCTTACCAACCGCTTGTTGCTTATTTAAAACCGAAATATATTTAGAATTGTAAGAATAATTCTTATCCATTTTTTTTTTTTTTTGGTGGGTGGGTGAATATTGCCTCAACAAATTTTCAAGAATATCAATGATTCTTCCAGATACAAGTACAACTATTTTAAAAGACAAGAAAATATCGCTGTAACAAAAGAAAAAAGTGCTGGACTTTTACGTAATATCTAATCTTACACCCTTATGCAAATTAATTGAAACAACCGCTTTAGTTTTCTTTCTTTCAACATATGGTCCGTTTTAGACCCAGTGGAATGACAGAGTGTAATCGACTTCTATTTTTCCCCAGATTACGTCATTTGCAGTGGTTTACAGTAATATGAATCTATTTTAGGGGTGTGTATGATGAAATTTTTCTGGCCTTGAAAAATATTACGTCATTTGTGATTGCATCATATTTTCATCACGCCCAAACACTATTGTCTCGACTGTCAATTAGTTGTCCTACAGCCATAATCTGCGATGGACGTTACTCGAAGGAAGCGTATGAAAATTGTAACGCAGCACAAGCACAATGGCAAGCCTTACCAATAAGCAAATCAAAATACTATCGACTGGCTCGGAAACACTCCTGATTTAAATTCCATCTAGAATCTGTGATCTATCTGCAAGGAATGACTTCGTAAAATGGACATACGAAGTACTACCATGTGCACTAGGCCATGTTTCATTGGAAAAATACAAAGAAAAACGTGAATAATAAGGAAATGTTCGTTTTGTTTCAATTA
Organism: Acanthosepion esculentum; assembly: GCA_964036315.1. NCBI lineage: Eukaryota > Metazoa > Mollusca > Cephalopoda > Sepiida > Sepiidae > Acanthosepion > Acanthosepion esculentum. The sequence continues at coordinate 4,772,303 of OZ038481.1, forward strand.
ATTTGCACAAGGATGTACGTGACAGTAAATGTTAGAAAGTGTATTCGCAGTAGAAGAAGGGGCTTGAAATAACAGAGATATGCTGCTATTGAAGAATTCTGAGAATACCATGGATTGAACATGTGAGCAATGTGTAAGCTTTACGTAAATCAAAACGAACCCGGTGCGATCAGGACTAGACAAGAGGACGTCAAGAATTCAACACTCATAGGACGTGTATTGAAAGCAAGCAAATCAGAGACAAACAGCGACTTATCTGATTGGCCAGTGTATGTGAACGAATGTTAACTGGTAAAGTAATATTAGCCATTTATCCACAAAGAAACGTTTGGCATTCATTGACGAAGCAGCCAGTAAGTCTTTGGTTGAAATTTCTAAAAGCTTTCAATTTAAAACAATTGATAAGGAAAATAAGTTTCTCAAGTCTCTTATCGCTCTTTCCAGTATTGATGGGGTCTCCTTGCTAACCTTTTATTTGAAGTAGTGTGAGAGATCAACATCTTGATTATTTCATTGTTTTCTCTTCGAGTTCCGATGTGCTATCCATTTGTGTTGTTGCTGTTGTTGGTAATCCTCAGCATCGAACACACTTCAAAATGTCGAACGCGTTAACTTTCCCTGATTTCATTTATCGAGTTCCTTGATGTTGCCAATGCTTTTGAGAGAGCCGCATATTATTCTTCAATAGAATCAACTGTCTCTGCATAGAGAAAAGTATAGCAATATTTTCTCAATGAAATTAGTTTCGTGAAATTCGTAAAAACGAAGAATGTCTTTTGGCGTTAAGCCTGTAAACATTCGTCAAGAGATAAGCCGTTGCTGTTTTGAAAAAAAAATATCATTTAATTATTTCTGTTTTAGAAGAGAACTAGAAAGATTTATGTGACGTATCTTTTCATGAGGTGGCTAGATCATGGGTCACTACGGCTTCCTTCTCTTTGTAACTGTTGTGGTGTTTTGCCTTTAATGAGACTATTGTGGACTCTTCCGCTTACTATAAAATTAATAGGAAAGTAAGCCTCGGGGAAACAGTGATATAGACTGTTCTACCGAAGCTGTGACTGTTCGTAGCTCTTCTCGAACTCTCTGCTTTCGGCAGAGAGGAACCCGGGTGATGTGGCGCCAGGGGGCAGAGTCTCGTCCGGGGAAGTAGACAGACCCGAACTCGTTTATGCGAGTTCTACTGGGATTTATTGGCCGAGCCTACGGGCTCGGAGGACACACGTTAAACTCGGCCTTGTGCTGCATGTACTCTCGTGGGGGGCTGCTAGGTATAACAGTGATATAGACTGCTCAATACACGATTTATCTGCACCCTCTTGTTTTGTTATTTCTTAACCATTTAATTGGTCACAACTGTAGCTTTACGTAATACGTGCGCATTTAGGATTGGCTTTAGTTTTTTTTAATTTTTTGTCAGTGATGTTCCTTTTTCCTCAAAATTGTCAAAATCGGTTTCTTCGTACTGCATTCAGCATCTTTTGGCTTTAAAGTGCCATTTGAATATTAAATCATATAAGCTTTCTTTACTTAATACGTGCCTCCAAATTTGAACAGTAACTTTACCAGTGTGTCAACAATTCGTTTGGAGTGCTTATATTCCGAAATATTTGCTTGGTATTTTAACATCCTTCCTGAAATAAAACCTGTCCTTAAGGACACATGGCACAGTGGATAAAGGTGTTAGTTGGATCCAGTGAAAGGACCCAAAAAGTGTGAGTTCAATACCTGGTTATGGCTGTGGAGAACTTGGGGAGGAGAATTAACAGGAGATAACTGATAACTGACATCCATTAGACATGGCACATGGAACTAGAACAGTCTACCACAGTGAGCGAAATAAAGGGATCAGTTCGACATTCCAAACTCATGAAGAAGGCTGGAGCGTACAACGGCCGAAACGTTGTGATAAATATGGCAACAAATATGAAAATGATAGTCCGAATAATGTAAATAGTGTACATAATACTTCATCTCAGAAATATAGAGGATACTGAAAGGCCGAAACATTGTAATAAATATGGCGACAATGATGAGAATGTTAGTCAGAATAATGTAAATAGTGTATATAATACCTCATCTCAGAAATATAGACAGATACTGAAAGACCGAAACGTTGTAATAAATATGGCGACAAACATGAAAATGATAGTCAGAATAATGTAAATAGTGTATATAATACCTCATCTCAGAAATATAGACAGATACTGAAAGACCGAAACGTTGTAATAAATATGGCGACAAACATGAAAATGATAGTCAGAATAATGTAAATAGTGTACATAATACCTCATCTCAGAAATATAGACAGATACTGAACTGAATCAAAGCAATCCACTACTTCTTTAAGACTGTTCAGTATTGTTTTCTTGTGTGAAATTTCCAAATATCTGTATAATAAATGAAATAAATTTCCTAATTCCGTTGTAATAAATTCAGTTTTAATTGAATATCTTAATCTTACACGAGGAAACTTTAGGTGATAGGGTTCTAAATGTAAACAGCATATATACATATATATATATATATAAAATATGACAATTATTTTTAAGATATTTTTTATGTTTATACATTCTTTTTTATGGATACAAATATTTAAGTAAACGCTCTGTTTATAATAAACAGTATTAACGACATTTACCGGCCTGAATATCCGAGAATTTTCCATAGAAAATATGCGTCCACCGACAGGAATCGAACCTGTATCCTATACGGAACCGTCATATAGGCTGACATGCCTTAACCAATTGGGCCAC
>OZ038481.1:4780058-4787558 GCA_964036315.1 Acanthosepion esculentum
TAAAAGTTAATTATTCCTCGGTATTTGTTTTTCTTAAGAGATTAGTGTCCATAATATATTCATAAAATCAATTAAAAGCTTTTTAATTTAAAAAAAGGATTTTATTGCATTTTTATTTTACGATTCAGAGATGAAATTTCTACAACTGGTCGTCTTATTTGACCATGAAGATTTGTGGATTTAAATTCTTTGAGGACTTGCCCTTAGAATAAATATAAACATTAAGCAATACAAATATGTTTTTGTATCTGTAACTAGGGGCGCTGTTTGACAAAAAACGTTGAAGATTGAAATTTTCCAACGAATATATATATATTTATATATATATATATATATATATATATATATATATATATATATATAGTAAATATATAAATATATATATATTATAATAATATTATAATAAATATATATATGAAATATATAAATATTAATCGATACAAAAGAAGAATTTCTTGAAATTTCATAAAATTAAGTACGTGAGAACGTAACATATGTAAAAGAAAAAATTCCAAAAATTTTCTAAAAACAAAAGAAACATTTCAAAATTAATTCCATTCATTTGTGAATGAGTTTCGAAACTTTCATTAAAATTTACCAATTATTTGATTTTTGCAAGAATTTCTAAATCAATGTGATTTACACCGAAAAATAAAACGCACAAATTTGCTTTACACATTTAGGGTTCTGAGTTGACATAAAAATATTGAACTAAAATTTCTAAATTTCTAAAAAGGATTTTATTTTTTTAGCGAATCTTTGGAAGTAAAGTGATCGTTTAATATAACTACTCTTGAAGTATTGCCCTTATTGCCCATGTCGTCCAAGCACTTAAGCTGTTACATTCAATATCAGTTGGTTGGGCAGATAACATTTCAGCCGCCCCCCTCCTCCATTTAGAAGAAGAGATTTTGATATATTCATCTTTAGCCTTTCGGAAATACTTTTTTTTCAGAATTGTACTTGGGTAAATATCACGTTTTTCGTTTCCTTCCAGTTTGGACTCCACTGTCAATTCGTGCGCGTGTGGCATTGTCACTTGTTTCGTTGTTATGGAGGCAGATCTTAAAGCTAAAAATTGTAGGTCAGCCTGGGAGCATGAGAGGCAAAGGCTGTTATTTGTCGAAGGTGAAACAATTGTTGTTGGGAAAGATTAGGCAGAATTGAATTTGGCTACGAGTCACGTATCGGGTGTGTCTGAATAACAATGACAGGAAGATAGAAGCAGATCGAAGGGGATATTATGTCATCGAATAGATCAGGAAAAATGCTATTATTGATATTGATGACACGGAGTTAGGTAACTAAAATAGAATGAGCTATATTAAAAGTGTCTTAAGATCAGCTTAAGATAGATAGATAGATAGAGAGATAGATAGATAGATAGATAGATAGATAGATAGATAGATAGATAGATAGATAAGAACCACATACATACATAGATAGATAGATAGATAGATAGATAGATAGATAGATAGATAAGAGCAGCTTATGATAGATAGATAGATAGATAGATAGATAGATAAGAGCAGCTTATGATAGATAAATAGATAGATAGATAGATAAATAGATAGATAGATAGATAGATAGATAGATAGATAAGAGCAGCTTATGATAGATAGATAGATAGATAGGAACAGCTTATAATAGATAGATAGATAGATAGATAGATAGATAGATAGATAGATAGATAGATAGATAAGAGCAGCTTATGATAGATAGATAGATAGATAGATAGATAGATAGATAGATAGATAGATAGATAGATAGATAGATAGATAGAAGCATAAGAAAAGCTTATGTTAGATTGTAAGAATAAATGATGGCGATAATCTACACGGTTAGAACGGTTCTGAATCGTTGGCTCTTGAGGCCTAGTCCGTAAATAGTTAAGCAAAAATGATGCGAGATCAAGCCAGGCCGAGAGTTTGTTACTCTTTCTTTATACGTCATATCCGTTTAGAACGTTGGCAACTCTAAACAAATAACCTTTGACACTTTACCATTCTTTTCGCTCTTGAACTCTTATCTATTCGCGCCAACTCATTAAATACTTTTTCTCTGTTTCGCCCTGACACTATTGTTTCTATGCAATAATATTAGTAAATACACAATGAAAATTAGTTTCGCAAAATTCTCCGCGACTACATATCTCTCTATTTTCAAACAGAAATTAACCGTCGACTTCATAGTTATCGTTGATAACAAAATTAGTTTATCACATTCTTATCGAAGTCCGTCTCTCCTACAAAAAAACAACTCTTGATATGAGGAAGATATTTATACAGGGTTTATTTGACTCAGTGTCCAGCCTCCTCGGTCGGCAAATATTGAGCGGGAACAAAGTAGAATACGTCAGATGTTTTCGGACATTTAATGATGATCTGTTCTCCTCACCAATTTTCCTCTCACAGAATCTCGATAAAAACTTATCTAAAAACACTTATCTTAATTTTAACTTTCTTCTTCTTCTTCTTCTTCTTCTTCTTCTTCTTATTATTATTATTATTATTATTATTATTATTATTATTATTATTATTATTATTATTTTTATTATTATTGTGGTGCTTGTTCCTTCTTTAGTTGCTTAGTTTGTCCGTCTGTTACACTTTTAAGTATTGATCTTTATTCGGCGTCACACTGGCGTCGATTTTCAAAGAAACGCCCTCAACCATTCCATCTTACTCTTGCTGTCAAGAAATGCCCGCGATTTTCAAAGAAACTACCTCACCCTCACCCACTCCAAAACATTTAAAAGAGCGGCAATGGAGGATTCCTATAACAGTTCATTTTTATCAATTTTTTTCTTCGTCTTTTGTATATATATATATATTATCTTGTATTTCTTTTGTTTGTGTACCTCCATTTTTTTTTGCCGAAAAATAGCATAGCAGATGAAAAAGGCCCCAAACTTTAAACAATTCTTTTGATTATTTTATTAAATTTTAATCCTTTCTAGCACGGTCTAAATTTTGGTAAAATCTTTTCTTTTTTTTTTTCTCAAGTCGGCGACCCGGGTCACATTTACATTAGTGTTTTTGCGCCTATTTTTCAGGTAAAAAACAAAAAACAAAAAAACATTGATTCGGAAATTCTTGAAAAAATCAAATAATTGTCGAATTTTAATACAACTTTCAGGACGTATTCGGAAATTAATGAAATTATTTTTGCGTTCTTTGTTTTTCAGAAAATTGTAGTAAACATTTTTTTTACATATGTTACAACCCACTTACTATTTTTAGTTTCACTTAACTAATTAGAACCTAATTCTAGAAAAATAACTTTTACTTATTTTATTAAATTTCTATTTATAATTCTTATTTTTTAATTGGCATGTTATTTTTCAATTTCATTTAAAATTATTTTCATATTTAACTCGTATTTCATAAAAACGTTTTTTTAGTTTTTATTTTACTTTTTCTTTTTTTATTATATCTTTGTTAGAATTGCTTTGAAACAAAAACGTTTGAAAGATAAAATTGAATTCAATTTTAAATCTAATGTTTAATTTCATTATTTTTAGATTTTATTTCATTCGCATTTGAAATTAATTTCCTCGTTTTAGTTATTGTCAAAGGTTTTCAACACCGTGTGTTAACACTTTTAGTAAATATACTCACCTGTAGACCACTCACAAGGAATGAAGGATAGAAGATTTTTGCACCAAGGTTTTAATGCAGACCATGCCAAAAATATGGCACTGTACTCAATTGATTCAATTCTGATAGAGAATGGCATTAATTGTTTAGCAATTGGGTTGCCTGAACCTATTGGAGTACCACAGCTTGACCATCATGAAGACCTTGATCAACCAGGCATCGCAACACAGAGACTGATTGCTAAGAAGAGGAGAAGCGCGGTGCCCAACCATTCCTGTTTCTATGCAGATGCACCAGGAGGTTGTGCTAAAACGTATATGTTTAATAACATAATTACTTATTTGCGAAGGAACAACTGCAACGCATGCAGTACGGCTTGGACAAGCATTGCCTCTACACTACTGTCAGGTGAAAAGACTACCCAAACTTTATTCAAATTGCCTGTCCCACTCACGGGGGCCAGAGTTTGTAATGACCATGCAAATTATTTACAAATCTGGATTTGATCATCATGGATGAGGCTTCTCTGACCCCTTCATTTAGCAATGCAAGTGAGGAAAAGAGAAGAAGCAGAATAATTCTTTCGACAAAGAACTCAGACTGACTGCCGATCAATGAAAAAGTTTGTTTCGAGACAATTTCCAGTGACTGATGCACTTAATATAATGCAGATAACATTTTGTCAGATGATCCTGCTAAGGCTGAGCGCTATCCACTTGAATTACTAAACTCTTTGACACCATCAGGAATGCCTCATGAATAAGAGTTTAAAAACCCGGTTCAATAGTAATGCTTCTTCGTAACATTTCTATCCAGACTGGAATCTGCAATGGTACAAGACGGAAAGTGTTGGCCATGCATCAACATTCAATTAAGGCTTCCTTGATGAGCGGCTCACTAATTGGAAGACTTGTCCTGATCCCCAGAAAAATCTGTCTCCAAGTGACTCTAACTTGTGATTCATATTAGACAGATCCCAGTTTCCTGTCCATTTGTCATAAACCATGAATATTAACAAGTCACAGGGACAAACATTTGAGTGGATGGAATTGTTCTGACCTCAGCTAGTGTTTAGTCACGGGCATTTGTTTGTAGCATACTCTAGAGCTCGCAAACACTTAGATGTAAGGGTTAAGGTGATGGAGACAGGCAAAAAAGGAAGAAGAAGATGACGAACTGTTACTAAGTATTTGAGTGTTTTCAGAAATTAAGGAGACACTTGATTACATTATTTATGCCATTTTACTATATATACCCATTTTTACTCTATATGTCATTTTACTATATATACGCATTTTACTATATATGTCATTTTACTATATATACGCATTTTTACTATATATGTCATTTTACTATATATACGCATTTTTACTATATATGTCATTTTACTATATATACGCATTTTTACTATATATGTCATTTTACTATATATACGCATTTTTACTCTATATATCATTTTACTATATATACGCATTTTTACTATATATGTCATTTTACTATATATGTCATTTTACTACATACGTCGAAACCTTAACACAAAATAAAGATTGTCTTTATACTATTTATATTGTATTCATTCGGACTAATTTCCTCACCTTTCTTGTTACCACAACTTTTCTGGTCTTCTCCAGGCGTCTTTCGACCGAAATAGCCTTCAAGGAATTTTCGAATTAAACCCTTCACTTAACTGAGGTAAATTGTTATTGTTTCACTCTCTATGTCTCGGGATATCACACATTTTTTCAATTATTGCTCGTCCTGTTGCCAATCTCTGTCTCTACTAATCTGTTCAGGAATTGAACTCACAATGCACCCAAATTCACGAACCAACACTTTAATCCGCTAGGCTGGTGTTCGGTGGGCGAATACTAAACGTGAACTGGGAGCCGTAAAACAAAATGTTCTTATCGGCTGCGATTACTGTCGTCTTTGCCTTACTGATACGCTTGACCACCTTTGCCATCAACATGACTCTCTACGTCGCCTTTTCTCTTTAATTTCTTTAATATATTGGAAAATACTAGTTCGAAAAATATCCGAATGGAAAAAGGGTGTCACATCGTGCATTTCGATTTGGAAGTTCTGGTGGTTAACTGGGCAAGTCTCGCTCGGTACGGAACCGAAAAAAATGTGATAGACACAAACAGTAAACAAGACAATTATCTCAAACGAATGCTTCGATCCGGGCAAATAAACGAACGAAAAGGAAAAGAATGGAAAACAAAACGTCGTTTTGTACTCAAATGTAAACAAAAACACAAACGACACTGAAGACAACCAAAGGTTTATTTTTAAGAGAATGTTTTTGTTTTGTTTTAGACGTGAAAGGTGCAATAAAATGTCAATCTGTCAGTGTAGATGTGTCGAAATAATATGGCGACCAAATCAAACTGTCAACGACAAATCAGCTTCATCTTGTAAACAAGATCGTCTCTGTTTCTCTCGTTCTTTCTCGTTCAAAACACATTCTCATAATCTTAACTCTTGCAACACTGTTCAGTTTCAAATCAATACAAGATCCACGTGATATATGTAATAGTATCCGCCCTGAAGTGCACTAGTTCCGTGCGTAGCCAGGGGGATTTGGCTGTGTTTAGAAACTGAACAAAAAACTACAGAAAGAATGACATTAACACTACTGTCACACAAGGCAGCAGGGAAAATAACACAAAATATATTAATAATCTTTGTTAGCAAGAAAATTGAAACTGGCTAAAGTATTATCCGAATTTCTTGGACAATTTTTCAATATACAAAGCAATTAAAAGAAAAAATTATAAGGATACTACAAAAAATTTTAAAAAAACTTTCAAAATATTCCTTGTCTGTCATATCTAAGGAAATAAATTTACACGCCCCCCCCCCATATATATATATATAGATATATATATATATATATATCCTGTGTTATAAATGTAGCGAAAATGCTCTACTGTTTATCAGGAGCTGAATATAAAGAAATATACTCTTAAGGTGTGCCATATTTATGGGATAAAGTGCTCAATATCAGAGATAGGGCGTATGTAAATATAAAAGTGAACATTAAAGTCAACACTCAGAGGCGACAGGCTCTTTCGTGCTAGACGCAATCGTCAGGCCTGACGATTGCGTCTAGCATGAAACAGACAGTCGCCTATAAGTTTTGTCTTCAACGTTCACTTTTATATTTACACACGCTCTATCTGATAGTTCATATATATATATATATATATATATATATATATAATATATATATATATTAAGGTACATTGAATATTACAAAGAGATATACTTAATAACAGGTTCATTTTAAAGAATTTCAATATTTTTTTATTTATAAATTTTTTCTATATTTGAGAATTGTCTTAAAGAAGCCTTTAGTATAATTAAACTATTTTTATATATAAATATTATTTTGAACTCAAAATAAATACTTATTATGTGCAATGGACTATAAATCCTGACGGTATTACAGTTTAAATCAGGGAATTAAATAACTGTTATATATACCATTATATATTAATAAAATAATGGGTATCTAAATGTAATACATAAATTTTTTTACGAAAAATTCTATTAACTATATTTTAAAGTAAACATTATACTAAGCTAACAAATTGATTTAAGAGATCCTTGTTTTTAGGAAACTTAATGATATGCAGCTTTTTATGTGCACACAGGGGACATGGGTCATTTAAGGACTTACAAATTCTCTTATTTTTAATATTTTCCAATTAACTGTGCGGGTTTTATTGATTTCTTTTAAATACCAATAATATTTAGAGGAGGGATGCTCGGCTAGGGTACGCATCATTCTCGAAAGGGTAAATAAAGAAATTAAGGAGTACCTTGGATTAAATCAATGTATCTGTTATAGTGGAAGACACCTTGTCTCGATAATAGACTCTCCCACCTTTTATAA
>OZ038481.1:4792558-4915058 GCA_964036315.1 Acanthosepion esculentum
ACAATCACGCTCTTTACACAGAGAAGGTTTGCGAGACCTGATATGAATAGACTCCAGTATACTTACATACATATATATATATATATGTGTGTGTGTGTGTTTGTGTGTGTGTGTGCATGGTGCCTGTCGAGTCACAAAGTGAGTAATACCATCACTGACATGTCCAGCCTTTCACTTAACTCCCCCCACAAAACAGCATTCATTGTTTGTGGGAACGACAGTAGCTCATAAAGCCAGCCATCGATCTGCATTTCTTGTCACGTATGTGGCATATCGAATGATCTCCGGGTGGTGCAAGGAGACACTGATATATATATATATATATATATATATATATATATATATATATATATATATATATATATAATTTCAATACATTTTTATGTTTAACATTCTTTTTATATTAATTTTAAAATAATTGTCGGACTTTGTCCATTTCATTATGTGTAACGACATTTGTTTACATTTGATACGCCCTGAGCAGTTATGAATGTACGTGAGAGATTCATGGAAGATTGAAGTTTATAAGCAGTAAATTCGACCTTGCCTACCGAACAATCCACTGTGGCCGAATCGGTAAAAAGGCACGTCAAGTTATATGACGGTTCCGTATAGGATACAGGTTTGAATCCTGTCGGAGGACAAATAATTTCTATGAAAATTTCTCGGACATTCAGGCTGGTAAATGTCATTTAATACTGTTTATTATAAACAGATCATTTACAGAATATTAAACATAAAAATGTCTTAAGATAATTATCAGACTTCGTCCATTTCATAATATATATATATATGCGTGCGTGTGTATATATACATACATGGCGTTATGGTAAATTGTTGCCATTTTATATTTTTAATTTTGCGCATGAGCGTTGTTTGGTTTTGTCGAGTTCACAGTATAGTAGTGTCAGTAGTGCACCTTCTGTGAGAAAAAGAGCGCCCATGAACCTATTCACTCCGCCAACGGCAACTCAGGTAACGGCACGCTGTACTCCTTGGCATTCGTGCCGGAAGCTCCAATGCAAGCATTTCATGTGTCAATCTGAGCACAGTGCAGAGCATTCGAAAAGAGTTGGATGAGTCTACTGCTGATGAAGAAGGTACAACAGCTCAGAAAACTCACTTTGATCGTTCTGATAAGAAAAGAACTCCCGAATTTATTGGTGATGGCTTAAAAGTCAGCGTGGAGGCCTACATCAATTGCCTTGAGTAAGTAGAGCTGCACTGGCTCAAGAAGGTGACTGCCGGAAGACTCCATGTTTGATAGCAGTGCCCTGCAAAAGGAGAACCCAGTCATGGCTGTCAGACAATTTCTGCGATCACATCAACCCTTATATCCGGTCACCTAACTCATCCAGACTGCATTCCTCTGTGGCGCACAGAAACTAACTAAACCCCTTGTAGCACCAGAGATGTACTGAAGGCAAGGGTTATGGCAGCATTCAAGTTAATTCATTCAACTTAAACAAGGAGACCGTCCAGAAGAGTTGCAGGAGACGCCGAAGTTGTCTGGAGGCTATGGTTGAATCCAATGGCGATTTTATTGGATAAATTTACTCTTTAATATTTCAAGATATTTTTATGTAATTTTGGTAAATCTCTCTGTTAAAAGGAGATGTCAGTGTTATTTTCATTTTTGCATAATTTAGTGCCTGAAAACCCTACAACGGGTTGAACAAAGACTTGTGCGTGCAATTGGGTAGACGTAATCCTTGGGGGCCGTCGAGAGCTGTGCTAGCACGAAGTCACAAGTCATCGTGGACGAGGGCTTGATCGTGCTGACCTTGTTCAAATTGTTTATCACGCTAGAAAAAATGCTCTTTTCCAGAAACTGTAACTAAGGTCTGCTCAGCATAAACCACAGGGGGGGGGGCTCTGTTGAATTAACACAAATAGGGGTTGGTTAGCCGCCCTTGTAGACAGATATCATCAAATACGAGTGGCCAGCTATATATGTATGCATCTATGTGTTATGAGTCCTTACCTATAACTACAGAATTAACTCTTCCTAACACTATGTATACTACGCCTCTCAAGAGAGAGAAACGAATCGAGTCGAGCCGATAGTAGTTCACTCCAAACCAGACTAACAGTCATACTAACACCTGCTACATCTTATTATTTCGTGTAATGTATCTTCGTTATTTCTCCTCTTGTGTTCGTCTTGTTCTTCCTTGGTCCTAACCTGGACCATAACAATATATATATATATATATATATATATATATGTGTGTGTGTGTGTGTGTGTGTGTGTGTGTGTGTGTGTGTGTGTGTGTGTGTGTGTAATTTGGCAGCAACTTTTCCTTTAAACATGTTGTGTTGAATGTCAAAGACAACATAGTCCTGCATATTCTCTTTTGAATTTTCTCATATTTTCTAATGAGACTTTTTATTTGAAAATTATATCGAAATAAATATTGTCCGTAAGATAACCGAGTACTTTCGAACATCATTGTTCATCTTCAGGGTCAAAAAAAAAAAAATTGTAGCAACATGTTTCCGCTACAAGACAATTTGCAAATGTTTTTAAAAAATTTGACTCTTAAGACATTGTTAAAAATTTTGACCCTGAAGATGAACAATGATGTTCGAAAGTACTCGGTTATCTTACGGACAATATTTATTTCGATATAATTTTCAAAAAAAAAGTCTCATTAGAATATATATATATATATATATATATATATATATATATATATATATATATATATATATTGTGTGTTTGTATTTAGGCAGCAATGTATGTATCTATGTATAAATAAAGGTTAGCTTAATCTAGCAGTAACAGTAATTAAATAAAAAGTGATGATCGAACTTATCACACAATGATTGGAGCCAGTCTTTATCTGTTACTTTATAATGTTCACCGTGTACCAAGCTTAAGAGACACTTAAGATAGAGGTTTACTGAAGGAGGGTGTTTTATGCGCGATAAAAGTAAGAATCACAATGAGCATACGTGGGGAAGATAACAGTTAGCCTTAGATTTAAAGAGGTTAGAATTGTTGGCCGAGGGTGGGTTTGATATCAACGTGCAACAGAATGACACAATTGCTAAACGTTTCTGTTTTTTCTTGCTGAACAGTTTCCCCCTCCGTTTGTAAAGTATTTCTCAGAATTAGACAAATATAATATTCCTAATCATTTCAATCCTAGGGCACAGTCACTATCAATTCCTTCGCTGAACGAAAATAATGTATCTAGCAAAATGTCTGGAATGTTTTTCGGCACTGGATTTCTTCCTATTATCATTCATTTGGGCCACTCAAATGACATTTATCCGGACAGAAGTTCCACAAAAATGGCGCATTTCTTTTTTTGACGCGGAGGTAGAAGGGCGGCTCCACTTTCTTGATGTCTCGTTCTTCAGGCGGGTCTTTATACTTTCGTTCGCCGCTCGGAAACTGCATCAATCTTAAAGGTGAATATGTGCAAAAGTGCTGCCAAGGCATGCACAAGGATTTATTTGTGTAGTCTCTCTCTTCCTCTCTGTATATATAAACGCACACACGCATACAAATATATATATATATATATATATATATATATATATATATATCCAAAGCAAAAAATCTAAAATTACCTCAACATCAAGATAGTCTATTTCAAGCCGTTCTATAGACTATCTATAGACTATCTCTATGTTGAGTTAATTTTTGTTTTGTTGTTTTTTGTTTTTTTGTTTTGTTTTTTTTTTGCTTTGAAAAATACATATACTCTGTTAAAATAAAAACATCAAGCTCTCTGTGGATCAGTTTTAATTATGAATATTACTAGACTAGGTTCTATCAATTAACACTTTTTATCGACCAAGATATGTGTGGTTATAAGAATCCTCTTACTAGGAGTGTGTCGGTTCAATCCCTGGGTCAGATCGGGAGAAAAAATACGTATTCCCTGGTTCGGTGGACGAGAGAGAGAGATGGAGAGAGAGATGGAGAGTGCGAGATAGATAGATAGATAGATAGAGTAGATATCACAAAGAACTACAAGGGATTCTCTCAAATAGAGAACTGAATAAGAGTTATTTATCCCAGTTTATTAAATACAGGGTTCGGTTCAAAATTCTAGGATGGTAACAATCTACGAGAGAAACTGAAACTGCCGATATGTGTCGCTAACTGCCAAAAAAGGGGAGTAAGTCAAGGATGCGTCTTCTCTCCCGAAGTGTTCACCCTATGCAGCGAGGCAATGTGCGAATTGGAAACCCTACCAGGATTTAGCATTAACGGCCACAATCTTAACAGCATAAGATACGCAGATGACACAGTAATGAGAGCAGACACGGAAAAGAAACTACAAAATCTCGTACAGAAGGTAACGACGAAGAGTGAGAAGAAAGGACTAAGCATAAACTGCAAGAAGACAGAATGCATGGTCATCAGTAAAAGGATGAGCCCAAAATACGATTTGCAGGTCGGGAATACTAGAATCAAGCAGGCGCGAGAGTTTAAATATCTGGGAAGGGTCTTAACAGAAGACGGTAAGTGCGACACCGAGATCCGTAGACGTATTGGGATGGCCAAGGACACATTCTAAAAGCTGGGCAGAGTATTGCTAGACAGGAGGATTTCTTTGGTAATAAAGAAAAGAATAAAGACCTGTTACGTGACATCTGTTCTTCTTTACGGCAGCGAATGCTGGACGATTTCCTCAAAGATGAAGAAGTGACTCGAGACGACGGAGATGTGGTTCTACAGAAGGATGCTAAGGATAACATGGGCCGAGCGTGTGAGCAACGATGAGGTCTTAGATAGGTAGAAAACAAGGAGAAGGCTTATACTTAACATCAGGAAGAGGCAGCTGAAGTTTCTGGGACATGTAATGAGAAAGGAGGGCCTGGAGAATGTGATACTCACAGGTCGAATAGAGGGAAAGAGAGACAAGAGAAAACAACGCGTGACATACCTGGAGGACTTAAGCAAGTGGATGACAGCATGTGGTCTGGGGAAGGTGACAGAGGGAAGGAACTTGTTGAGAGCTGCAAGGGCGGGAGGTGAAGAGCCATGATCGCCTACGACACTAGATTGAAAACAAGATGGCTGTCCTTATTATACACTCATTTATTCGGAATCGTGCTCACATTTTGATTAATGACATCTCATATCACAAATCCAGAGAGGCCATATTTTGATAAAAAAAATTGCTTTCGGTTAATTTGTTTATTAAATAAAATAAAAATGACGAAAGCCATAATTACATTCAATATAGACGTCAGCATCTTAACTTGATATTAATATATGTCTGTATCTCTGAGATGAGGTATTGTGATTACTTGCATTATTTACGTTATTGGTACTGTTATCCTCATTGACGTATTCACAACGTTTCAGCCTTTGTACAGGACTTCTTGAATTGGAAAGCGATTGGAATTTCGAATCGAAACAGAAGCGAAGTAGATTGTTCTAGTTCCACGTGCCATGCCTCTTCTGAATGTATCAGTTATTTCTCTTTAACTCAACTCTCCAAGTTCTGGTTTACTATTGTTGTGGCCTGGTATTGAACTCTAAAACTCTTTGGGGTCTAGTCACTGGATCTAACCACCATCTTTATCCACTACTGTGCCATGAGTCCGTGAATGAATTTTCAGGACTAATGTCTTCTAATCATTTTTTACCTATGCTCATATTGCAATTTTTTCTGTTATTATTTCATTTTATTTTTTTACCAGAGCTTATATTGCAATTTTTGTTGTTATTCAATGCTTTTCTCTAGCACTTCTTATATTTAATTTACTTTCAAACAAAATTTGTGTTTGTCGGAGTCAACTAATACTTTATTATGAATTACTAGTTCATGGAGCGACGCCACGATGAGCGAATGACGCATAGGAAAAGACATTTGGGGCGGCGACAAAGAAATCTATCAGTTATGTTGCTGATTGGAAATGCCAGTTGAGAAGACACAAAGGCGGCCAATCGATTTTATATGCCGTGTTCTCGGCACTATTTAAATTCAGACATTCGCTTGTTTCATTTTGCCGAGTTCGAGGCCGAAAAAAAAAAATTACGTTTTACACTTTGGGTATTTTGTTTAAATGAGTTCACCACAAGCAAAGCAATATTAGCAGTTTCCTTATAAGGAAACATTCAGCTGAACAGCTAGTGCTACGATCGGTTGAAATTTATAAAATCTTTCTCTTGAAACAGTTTTTCAAAAAAATCTATCAAACCATTAACGGTTATTACTCTTTCCTGTATTGATGAGGGGTTTCCTTCCTAACCTTTTGTTTGAAGTTGTGTGGAACATCAGCATCTTGATTATGTCATTATTTTGTTTTTTCAGTTACATCAGCTAAGTATTTTAGTAGTTTTTGCTGTTGAAAGTCCGCAATTGATGTGGTTTCTGTTATTTGCAACGGTTCTTTGTACGTGATTCAGCAGCACTAAGCCTCGAAGTTAGGGTAAGGATTGTCCTCACAACAACCTACATGCTTCATCCGCTCGAAGATATTTTTCTCATTGAGCTGAGAAAAGCGGTTTTATACAGATGAAAATTTAAAGATTTTTGAACGGGTTTTCAACGTCGGTTTTTCGGTTAATGTTTATGTTTTGTAACATCGTGCGGTGTTGAGTGAAACTACCCCTAGTGCGCCTTATTCTATATTCCATTTCCTTAGCTCCTATACTAAATTTGTTATAATTGATCTATACACCGATTTTTTTTAAGTGTTTAGTATTTTACTAATTCCTCTTCGCGAATGTTTAAAATTTACGACCATATCACGTTGAAACCGCGGTTATCGTATGATCACTGAAGTTAAGCAATGGTGATCAGTACCTAGATGGGTAATCAGTTGGGAATATCATGTGCCGTAACTTTTAATGTTTGGGTGACATAATGGATAACGTTTCAGAATTGTTTTTCAAAGTGATGTGTTTTCTGTTATTTGGTACAGTACTTTGTGATTATGTAGCACCAGTCCACAAAGTTTGAAGAGGGATAGTCCTCGCTAATAACTACAGGCTGCATTCGCTCGCAGACATTTTTAATCATTGAACAGAGGAAGCGTTAGCATACAGGTGACAGTTTATATTTTTCTGAACCGGTTTGATGCCATGCATGACATCCATATCTCCTTGAAACAACCTCTTTAGTTTCCATTATTTCACCATCCGTTCAGTTTTAGACCCACTGGTGTGACAGAGTGCAATCGATTTATATTTTTTCCTCGGATTAGGTCATTTGCAGCTGTCTGCAGTAATATCAATCTATTTTTGTGGTGTATGATGAAATTTGTTTCGACTTGAAAAATATTACAACATCCGTTATTGCATCAGATTTTTTTATCACCCCGGGACACTATTGTCTCGATTGTTGATTAGTTGTCCTACTGCCATTGTCCGTGATGGACGTTACTACAAGGAAGCGTACGAAAATTGTAACGCTGCACAAACACACTAGCAAGCCTAATCCGTGAGCAAATTAAAGTACTATAGACTCTCCGGATTTAAATCCAATCGAGAATCTGTGGTTAGTCTTCGTGGAATGGACATACGAAGTACTAACATATGCAGTGGGTCATGTTTCATTGGAAAAATACGAAAAGAAAGTAAATAGTAACGGAATTATTCGTTTTGTTTCAATTAAATTGCGCAAGGGTGTAACTGTTCCATCACTGACGCCATTGCTGAATTTAGTATTTACTAATTCAAACATCTTGACCTCTTATGATGAATTCAGGGTAGGTACGATGACTGTATTTATTCAAATAGCAGACCATAGTTTCTGTTTTGGAAATTTATATAAAGCAGTATGAGTCGTAGAAAGCAAAAAATATAATTGAAGGACAAATATGCTGTTATGAATTCATATTAATAATTTCTAAAACAATGCAACAATAACTTTGGTTCAGATTTTTGTAGATGTTATTGTTGCATTTCTCTGATATATATATATATATATATATATATATATAATATATATATATATATATATATATATATCAGAGAAATTCAACAATAACTTTGGTTCAGATGTTTGTAGCATTGTTTTAGAAATTATTAATATGAATTCATGAATTATCTATATCTATATATATATTAATATATATGTATGTATATATATATATATATATATATATACATATATATATATATGTATGTACATGTATATATATACATATATATATATATATATATATATATATATATAATTGTTTATTTAAAAATTATAACATAAATATGTTATAAAATCACTACAAAAATAGACATTTTGTTCCTTGTTTTTTTCTACAGGTTAACTGTGAGAAATTTTTAATATATATATATATATATATATATATATATATATATATATATATATATATATATATGAGAAATTTCTCACAGTTAACCTGTAGAAAAAACAATAAACGCTATTTACATTATTTGGACTATTGTTCTCATCTTTGTTGCAATATTTATCACAACGTTGCACCCGTTGTACACTCCGACCTACTCCGCTTGCTGGGGTAGATTATTCTCGTTCCACGTGCCATGTTTAATGGATGTCATCTATCAGTTATTTGTTAATTCACCTCTCCAAGTTCTCCACTGCCTTGACCAGGTATTGAACTCACAACTCATTGGGTCTTATCACTGAATTTAACCAACTCCTTGATCCACTGTGCCATTTTTCCACTTCTCCTCGTGTTACAGCTTTCTGATCTTCTTGAAGCCTTACTTTAAGGGGGCGACCTGTCTCTCCTTTATATTTCTTTCCGCAGCTGCACGGGATGACGTACACACAGTCTTTAGTCATGTTCTTCTCTATGGGGGCGTCTTATTCGGGAGAGGTATCTGCGAAGTGTCGTCCACCTTTTGAAGGTTGTCCTGATGTTAATGAAATAAAGAGTTTAGTTTTACATTGCAACCACCTGAAGAAGGCCGTAGCGTACAACAACCGAAACGTTGTGATAAATATGGCAACAAAGATGAGGACAATAGACAGAATAATGTAAATAATGTACATAATACCTCATCTCAGAAATATCGACAGAGAAAAAAGAATATATATATATATATATATATATATATATATATATATATATATATATATATATATATATAAAATTAAATGCAAAAGACAATAGGAAAACTGTATTATTAGCCGACGCATTTCGTCTAATTTGGACTTTTTCAAGGCAAAAACGAAATGAATTTATTAAAAACAAAGTAACTATTAACGACAAAAAATGTCCTTAGTATTTTCTAGATTCTTCTCGTTGCTAAGGACATTTTGCTTTGTTGTTAATAGTTACTTTGTTTTCAACAAATTCATTTCGTTTTTGCCTTGAAAAAGTCCTCATTGGACGAAACGCCTCGTCTAATAATACAGTTGTCCTATTATCTTTTACCTTTACACACACACACACAAACACACACACACACACACACACACACATATATATATATATATATATATATATATATATATATATATATAAATTTAGTAAGAAATGTTATCTTTGCCGTTGGGATTCGTAATATCGAAAAATATTCAAGGAGACTTGGTGTCTAGCAAATAATTTCAACAGCAACTCTATCCAACAAAAATATAACTTGTTAGGAAAGCTGTGCTTTGAAAAAAATAAAACAAATCTAGAAATATCTTGGGGCATATTTTGAAAATAAATTCACTTTATATCCTTTCGAAATGTTTATTACTTTTGAAATTTATTTTTTCTATGAAAGTGGAAATAAAGGTTCGAAATGCGGTAGCTATATTTTTTAAATTATTTATTTTGCGTAATTTATTCAGCACAAAGCCAGTTATGACAGAATAGGAAGAAAACTGTGTTGCCAGTTTTCAAAGTTATAGCGACTATACAAAATCCAATTTTTTAACTGGATTTCCTCTATGGTCGAAGATTAAAACTGTCTAATTATCGCGACCGCAATCGAGAACTTATTGGAAAACTTCTGATATCTTATAAAATAAACCCCGAAAATTTATCTCTAAAAAAGTATAATCGAATATTGTAGGAAAACAGCACAATGGAAACATTAAATATAAAAAAGTATCACATTTTCCGGAGATGTTATTCTTTCTTCAAATTCTCTTACCCTACTTTAAATTTTTTTTGTTTGTTTTGTTTTTACATTTAATCTTTTAGAGATTAGCTACTTTAATAATTAAATGCGTAAGGTTTCTTATGAAAAAATTTGGTCTGATTATTTCTATTGACTAACGGGTATCGATTTTGAGAGGATCCCTTGCAGTTCTTTGTGATCTCTCTCTCTCTCTCGCACTCTCTCACTCGGTCTCTCTCACTCTCGCACTCTCTCTCTCTCGCACACACACTCTCTCTCTCATACTCTCTCTCTTTCACTCTCTCTCTTTATCTCTCTCTATCACTCTCTCTCTCTCTCTACCTTCTGTACGAGATTTTGTAGTTTCTTTTCCGTGTCTGCTATCATTACTGTGTCATCTGTGTATCTTATGTTGTTACGATTGTGGCCGCTAATGCTAAATCCTGGTAGGGTTTCCAATTCACACAGAATTGCCTCGCTGTATAGGTTGAACACGTCGGGGAGAAACGCATCCTTGACTTGCGGCCGTTTTTTGGCAGCTAGCGACACATATCGGCAGTTTCAGTTTAAGTTTCTCTCGTAGATTGTTACCATCCTAGAATTTTGAACCGCAGCCTGTATTTAATAAACTGGGATAAATAACTCTTATTCAGTTCTCTATTTGATAGGATCCCTTCTAGTTCTTTGTGATATCTACTCTCTCTATCTCTTACTCTCTCTCTCTCTCTCTCTCTCTCTCTCTCTCTCTCTCTCTCTCTCTCTCTCTCTCGTCCACCGAACCAGGGAATACGTATTTTTTTCTCCCGATCTGACCCAGGGATTGAACCGACACACTCCTAGGTAAGACGATTCATATAACAACACATATCTTGGTCGATAAAAGCGTTAATTGATAGCACCGAGTCTAGCTGGCAGTCGTGAGTTGAATCCATTTATTATTTTTGTAGCTTTTTATCCCATATTTAAGTACTTAGAAACGTGGATCAAATAGCAATGCGTCTATATCATTGAAAACAATATTTACATCGATTTTGAAATCGATTTCATTTTTTTTTCTCTCTCATTCTTTTGAATCAGTCGAGATTTTTCGTCACCTAATTTAGTTGCTTTACTTTTTATCACATTATTGCCATCAGCTTGAAGCCCTATTTTTTAACTAATTAGTTAAAATCGACTAACGACGATCGATTTCGCTTTATTTTCAATCAAAATCAGTGATAATCAATTTAACAAAAACACCTGTTTTGATGACAAAAATCTTCAAACAGTAAAAAATGTTGATATCTATTTCATGCCCGGGATAATTATAGGGTTTTTCGAGATTCTTTTTTATTTTTTACTGAATGATGGCTTTGCAGGATTTGTTTTCCAATAACCTGAAGTTATTCTACGTAAAAAAGGAAGTTTTCTATTCACAATACTTTCTTTGATTTCTGACTACTGTCAATCCTCTTGGTCTGATTATTTCTATGTAGTTATAGACTAAAATTATTAAGCGATCATCAAACTTATACCCTCAGTAATGCATGAATTAATCGCTAACCAATGATAATTCGGTTCTTAATGATTTCCAGTTTATTACATTAGCAGTGCATTTATATTTTACTTGTAATCCCCCCCATTCTGCCAGTGGGGCTTCTTTTTATTACTGGCTGCTGTTAAACCATTTTCTTTTTTCGAAATCCTCACTCAAATAAATTTCAGATAAACAACGCAAATATTTATTTATTTATGATATAATTGTGGTTAAAAGACTACATGTACAAAATAAAATACCAATTGATTTGCAGTGCAAAATAACATTTATTAGACAAATTAACAAAAGAAAGTTTAAAGGAGAGTTTCTTTTGTTAGAGTAAAATTGCATACACAACGAAATGTTCCTGAATATGTTATAGTAGAAACTTACTTTGTTGGTGTGTTTTATTGACGTAGCGTTCACAGCTCTTTTAGCTTCAGCGTGGAAAATTCATAACACCAGTTAGAAAAAAAGGAAAATTCCGGAAAAGAGAGGTAATTTACGGTTTACATATTGTTGTATTCGAGAGTCGCTGCTGATACAAGGTTTATTTACTGCCACTCTTTTTGCTATAATACAAATGTTAGATTTACTGGAGAGGCTCTAAATTATTTGATAAAATTATGTTTTGAAAAGACTCTGCGGGGTGGAATGCTTTACCAATAATTGTGAGTTGATTACAGCCTTTAGGAAGTAGAAGGCTAATTCGCCTGAAATCTATAAAACAGAATTTCCAACAAGCAAGTGGTAGCAAGGCATTTATTGTAGAGTTTTCAGGGACACAATTTATTTTCTTACTAATCCAGGGACACCATCAGAACTGCATGTTTCATGGGTATCCAGTTTAGAGATGATAGCTTTTGTGATATCAACGAAGATTCGTTGCCACTTTTGTTATGCCAACGAATACTCGTTGTTACTTTCGTAAATGCTCGTTGTAGTAGAGACTTTGTGATCGCAGATACAACTATAGTACACCGTTGAACAATACTGGTGTCAGACTCCTTCGAATGTCAGTCGCACTAATAGTACTTGCTCGATAATACTCGCACGAAAGTAACAACCGTATAGTGATCAGAATAGAGAAATAGTATAGTGAACAGACTAGAGAATAGCGGTCCGTATAGTAATAGAGGATAGAATAGAAACAGAGATTTCAGCTACTTCCTACATATATGAGTTTCCTCTATTGTCACGTGGTTTACGTAATTCAATAATGGGATCGCCTGTGTTTACTCACTGGCGATCTATGTTCAAACTCAATGTCGGCAGCGACATTTTATTCCTATATAACAATAGCATAATTGGGTTATTTGCATATCACATAATAATCACACAGTTATAAGTGAAAAGTTAGGCTAGGATACTCTTGATGGGTTAAGAGTAGACCTGGAAGAGAATTTACAAACAAAGCATGGTGCTTTATCAGATAAGTGAAGAGATAGGACTTACGCTTATTTAACAGACAAAGTCGTCACTCATCCAGAGGATCTTGTATTAAATTTGCAATACACTATGTTGTTGACTCTCCTGATTATGTAGAGATTACATTGTATGCTATTTTGATTTTAAAGGATTTTTATTTTGAATTGCAGGTGGTAAATGTCAAGGTGTTTCATTACCACACTGCATTTAAGAAGATATTTTGTGTTAAGAAAACTATTAAATTGCCATTGCTTTTGAAGATAAATAAAGTTAAATATACAGTATTTACATTAGTCGGACTATTGTCCTCATCTTTGTCGCCATATTTGTCACAACGTCTCGGCCGTTGTACGCTCCGGCCTTCTTCAGGTGGTTGGAATTTCGAACTGAACCCTTTATTTCGATCACTGGGGTAGACTGTTCTAGTTCCAACAGTCTACCCCAGTGATCGAAATAAAGGGTTCAGTTCGAAATTCCAACCACCTGAAGAAGGCCGGAGCGTACAACGGCCGAAACGTTGTGACAAATATGGCGACAAAGATGAGGACAATAGTCCGACTAATGTAAATACTGTACATAATACTTCATCTCAGAAATATAGACAGACTCTAAAGTTAAATATGTTTAAATAAATGCATGTCTTTAGAATTAGTTTGGCATATGTTTTTATTGATAGCATGAGGACCGGATACGAACATCGATTATCTCGATTTAATTTTAGGAAGTATTGAACATTTGAACGAAAATTCAGCGCAACATAAAGTTTTTAAAGTTTGAGAAGTACAATGCAATTTCGAAAATGCTTAAAAGTCCGACATTTTTCACGGCGTTGCTTATAATATAAAAATTATAATTATTTATTTATGATATAATTATAATATTATAATTATAATATAATATATATAATACAAATGATAGTGATTGTTGACACTTTGAAAAAATATCTATGGACCAGTTAATTCTTTGCCAATTAACAATTATCTATATTATAAAAAAAATCCATCGGCAATTCTTATATTCTTGCATAGCCTTATTGATGGATATTTTTTATAATTAATATAGGTAATTGTTACTTGGCATAGTCTGGCACAGTGCGAAAAAGAATAGAGTACGAAGTGGACGTTCTAATTTATTATTAGTGATCTATGAGAGTAAATATAAATAAATGGCGGGCTAGTTTCCAACTTTATTACAGATGCCTGATCAAGCCAGAGAGCCAACCTGTTTTTTTTTTTTTTTTTTTTAATTAACTGCAATGAGGGAGAACGGATCCTTAGGTGCAGTTTCTAGAACTGAGCACAAAATCTGGCGTTATCGCCATTTTGAACAAAGGTTAGCTAAGCTCAAACCATCGGTCATGATGTCTTGTAGCTTCGTACTTGCAAAACCATCGATGGATCCGCCCAGATACGTCCATCCAGTTTCACTCGCAAAGCTTGGATCGACACTTGCTACGATCTTCGGCTACTTTCATAACGTGCCAGGCGCTGGGATCATTTCCATAGATCGATAGTATCCAGAAATCACCTCCCTGACATATCCACCATGAGGAGATTCTCAGAAATCAAACAATATACGAAAGTCGACTGAAAAGTTCACAGGCTGACCAAGATATAAATGTAAGTAGACACACCAGTTGGCAGACACACAAATTTACAACAGCTGGCTAACCAACTGTTGTATACATATATATATATATATATATTGTTTATACAGTATATATTGTTTATACAGCTGTTGTATATAATGTTTATACAGCATATATAAATATATATATATGTGTGTGTGTGTGTGCGTGTGCGTGTGCATGTGTGTGTGATAGAAAGTAACTAGAAGTAGCTGTTTATACAGCTGTTGTATAAATTGTTTATACAACTGTTGTATTCTGGTACACTTGCATGTCTTTTCGTTTACCAACGGGTGTGTCTAGCTGCATTTATATCTTGGTCAACCTAAGAACATTTAGACAGAGCTTTTTGTCGTGCCTTATGAGAATCTCACTGAATAGCGCCGACTTTTTATTAATCGTTATCACCCCATGCAACGCAGTAAAAGGTCACTAAGATAACGATTTCCTGGGTGTGGAAGAATTAGGAACAGAAACATTAATAATATTCGGGAAGAGAAAAGAGTAATTAAGAGGACAGTAGATAGACATTGGCATTGCATTTTGCAGATTAAAGTTAGATGGAAATCGTGTAGCCGGAAGGGAGTTCCACAAGCAAGAAGTTCTAGAAAAAAAAATTAGCCTAGAACTTACGGCTACATCTTGCCAACTCACCTGTAAATTGCTGATATCTAGACAAAAGTCTAATATTGCGCTTAAATTATAAAGAAAATTCTAGGTACCAAAGCGAACAGCTCACCCGAACAATTACCATGAAATTATTTATAGAAAAGACACAGAGAGGCAACCTTACGGCGGTGAGAAAGTGACGGAAGTCGAGCCGCCATATCAGTTCTAATAATATTGCTGATTCTTCTTTGGATTTTATCAAGGAACTCAAGGTAATTAGTAGGGACACCGAGCCGTGTGTTAACAATATTCGAAGCATGGACGAATGACAGGCTTATAGATATATAAGATAGAATCTAGGGAGAAAAATGGTCTGATACCGTGAACCAAATTCTTAGCAGCTAACATAGGAGCTTACCTGCATCCTATTACGGTAGGCGTCTTGCAAGAATAATGTATTTTGAAGAACTTAGAAGACAAACTTTGATGCCAGCCTTCTTTTTGCGCCTTTACTGTTCCGTTCACTAAAATCGCAGCGGCTGGATATCATCCTCGAAGTTTACGACAGTGATTGTTAATCGTCCTAAACTGCTTCAAAAGAACAGCAACTAATGGTGATTTTCTACCACGGACAGATGAACGCTGAAGCGATTAACACCCACTACAACATTATTTGATTGTTGCACATTCACAAGCCTCGGGACACGCTTACTTAACAGCTGCACTGCTTGGCTATCGGGAAATACATCTAAATGTTGTTTTTTTTTTTCAGATTTACTCTTCTTCTTGGACATGAATAAAATGCGTCGAGGCGAAACGGCGCCAAACCTCTATCGGAGGGTAACGACTAAAATGCGCGTCGCGATTGAATTAACCACAGGAAGTAAATATATGAAAAATAACGGCAAAAAATGTTTGAAACAAGCTGAACTTTTATATTTCTTCTGTACCTTTTTCCCATCTATCCGTATTTTATTTTTTCAATATTCTTTTCACTTATTTTTATATCAACGAACTAAAAATGATTGTCCAATAGACAGTTTTAAAAATATACAAGTTAAAATAACTTCGAAAATAATGCGATGACCCTTTATGACATGGGGGATCATGGCTCTCTATGACTTCCTTTTATTTAATATCAGTAAACTGTTGCAGTAAGTTAGCCCACACCTAAACGCTGGGCAAAAAACAACAGATAGTAACAATAGGGTTAAAATTTCTGCCAAGTTCTGATAACCCTTACGTATAGGGCAGTTCCGGATTGGTTAGAAAACAGTCAAATCGTGACTCGTCTTCTCACTACCTCAGCAGGAGATATGGTGTCTTTTCGCTTCCAGGACGAGGTCAGACAAAAAGGACTTATCTGTCCCTATTCTGTGTTCACATGAGGGACCTTTTTCGAAAGCAGAAGTTTCATTGTTCTTAACCAATGCATACTATTTGTCAATAGAATAGTTTGTATGTGTGCTATATGATTGCAGATTGAAAAGAAACAAATTGGATTCTATAAATTCTAGAAGATCATCAACCAAATTTTGAACAGAGGCAAAGTGGCTGTGCCTCGTATTATAAATGGCACCGAGATCATATCTTCCTCGATCTTAACGGTCGAATGTTAGCCTCGAATTCAAGGTTAGATGACAGAGACCATTCTCTTCCCAACTTTCCACGTTTCATTGAGCACAATCTGAGTAAAACTTTCATTACAACACGGGAAGTTTCAAGCCTTGACCCTAAGAAAGTGGTTGCCCTTAAGAATATCAGCCCGGAATTATCCCCGATCCTAGAGAAGTTATTTAGCAGCTGCTTGAAGGAGAAATCCTTTCCAAAATTGTAGAAAGTGCCAAGTGTTTTCCCGGTTTTCAAGAACGCAGGCAAGCGCTCTTTTTCCTCCCTCATTATTATCATATCGCTCTTCTCAGTATCTTTTAGTAAGCTTTTTGGGGCTACAATCAATGTTGATCACTTAGATAAGAACAATCTCTTGGGCGACATTCAGTACAGGTTTCGATCAGCTGATATCCTAAAAACCTTTGCTCTCTGAATTAGTGAATCTTTTGACAAATATATCCCAAGGACCATAGCATTAGATAATACGATGATCTTTGACAAGGGGTGGCACAAACGTTGCTGTTCAAGCTCTCCAACTATGGAATCACTATCATTGTCTTCTCAGTTATAAAATGCTTGCTAATGGTAGGTCCCTGGAGGTAGTTGTTAACGACCAGACCTCCGGCGCACTAGGAAACAACGCAGGCGTAGCCCCAGGCTCACTTCTCGGATCAACTCTCTTTTTACTTTACATAAATAATCTATGTAAGAGCATACTCAATTCATTTGTAAATATCTATGCTAATGACGCAATGATATATGGGTCCATCTCCAAAACTCGTGATGATCAGAGATTGACAGCTGACCTCCCATTCGATCTAGCTCTAAAATCTCGGTGGGGGAAAAAACTGGCTAATTACATTCGTTGCCTCAAAAACAAAACTAGTTATCTCTCATCGCCGATCGGATCCCGAACTACCACCAGTCACAATGAATGGATGCTCCCTTGGGGAGTCTCTGTGCCTTATTCATTAAACTCTCACCCCTAACCTCGTGGAATGGTCCATTGCTAACGACGCGGGAAAGGGTGCCGGTTCTCTGTGTACCGTTGGTGTAACTATCTGACACTTGGTGTTTTCCTCTATCTTTACAAGAGCCAGGTCAGACCTAAAATTAAATGCAGTTGACTTATTTGTGCGGGAGCTGCCCAGTCCTCATCTTCCAGTCTCGACAGAGTCCAAAAGCATCTCAGAGTCCTTGAAGATGACACATTCTTTTCCCTTCTTTAAAACTCTCCATCTTGCAGGCGGGATGTGTCAAGCCTTTCACGATACGATTGCTACTTCGACGGAAAGTTCTCGGAAGAACTGCTTTCCTTGCTTCTTCCATGTCTAACATTCACGGGCAGGACACGGCAGGCCACTTCAATTGTACCACACCACCCACATTCCCTCTGTATTTGTTTCACCAAGTGGTTATAACATTATGTCTTGCTTGGGCTATTCGCCGTGGCGTCACTAGAATTCTCTCGGACTGACTACAACTAAATTATCCCGACTAATGTCCTCTTCTTTGCCGTCATATTTATTACAACGTTTCGGCTGTTGTACGACCCGGCCATCTTCAGGTGGTTGGAATCTCGAACTGAACCCTTTATTTCGTTCACTGGGGAAGACTGTTCTATTTCCACGTGCCATGTCTAATGGATGTCAGTTTTCAGTTATCTCCTGTTAATTCCCCTCTTCAAGTTCTTCACCGCCTTAAGCAGGTATTGAACTCACACTCTTTGGGTCCTGACACTGGATCTAGCTAATGCCTTTATCCACTGTGCCATGTGTCCTTGATTAAGGTGGTGGAGAACTTGGTGAGGGAAATTAACATAACTGATAACTGACATCCATTAGACATGGCACGTGGAACTAGAACTCCACCGCATTAACTGGGTATTGAACTCACACTCTTTGGGTCCATTATCTACTGTGCTAAGTGTCCTTGATAAATAAAGAGTTCAGTTCGACATTCGAACCACCTGAAGAAGGCCAGAACGTACAACGGCCGAAACGTTGTGATAAATATGGCGACAAAGATGAGGACAATAGTCCGACTAATGCAGATAGTGTACATAATACCTCATCTCAGAAATATAGGCAGATAATAAACTAACCTATTTTGGGCGGGGTTGACAATGTTTAATACAGGACTTCCAATATCCTGATGCCTCTTTTTACTCGACACAAATGCGCAAGACTCATCCATCTTTTGCCAAAGTCTGACGCAGTTAGTCGTCGCCTTTACGTCCTGATATTGACTTTAAGCTAATGCTTAAAGGATAAAATTAGTTGGGAAGTGGTAAACTTCTTTGTCTCCATAGTCTTCCTTCTGTGGCGTCGTCCATATCACGACTCGCATAACACCTCGGAAGCACAAAAACACATAGTGTTCAGCCTTAGTCAACGACATTACCACATTGCTAAAAAAGGTCGAAAGTGAACAATCCTGACGAAGGGAACGAGACAATACTAAAGATTCCAATCCTACTCCATTCACCTCTACCAGTGCACCGGGAGACGCATATAAAAGTTGAATCCAGGTGAGAAAGTACACCCCGAAACCGGCAAGCAAAAGTACAGCCGCTAGAAATCGATGGTCATCCCTACCGAATGCGTTCAATTGATCTAAATTTATCAGCGCGGCTTCGCTGTCGACTTGCTCTATTATCAAACATACCAAATTAAGATTGTTCTGTATAGTTCTACCTTTCACAGCACAGATCTACTCAGAGCTAATCAGACTGAACAGATCTTGGCTAAACTCCAACTCTCTATTTAACATCGTCAAAAGCCGAAAGTTACCTATCCTAACGGCACCGTTCTTGTTTTTGCGTGGCAACTTGATCACACCCCTGGTGAAGTCTTGAGGCATAGACACCAGCTTCATCCAGTTCATTGTAAATCAGTTCCAACCTGCTTCAGCGCTTCCCAGATCTCACACTCTGTGATTGGACCCTCGCAACCAGCCGCTTCAGCCGACTCGAGGCTATGAAAGTCGGTCAAACAGGCGTCGAACTGAACAGGGTTCAGGCCGGTCTCCCTGGTAAACAGATTCTGAAAGTAGTCCCGAAAACCCTCACAAATACCCGCGTTTTTAGTCACGGTCCTCTTGTCCGCCAATGTTATGCTTGAGACATGTCGATTGGATGCATTTCGAGCATCCTCTGCGCGCAATTCTGCAGCCATCTTTGTTGCTTCGGAAGACATTCTTTTTAACCTAGCCTTAACTACAAGAAATTTATCTTTCTAGATAAGCAAGGAGACCAAATCCACCCTAAGTCTTCTTCCCCACTCTCACGGGATTTAATCGCCTGATCAACTTTCGCTTCGCATGCCCTTTGCGCTGCTAATCTAGCTAGATTGATCCGGCGACTATAATCAGCAGTAAACGACCTAATTTTGGATTTTAATATATCCCACCACTTATTCCCAAGCACAGTCCCCAATTCCCGCTGTAGCGTTAGAAGCAGCTGGTCCTGGAAATCTTCCTCACCAAATAATGATGTGTTCAATTTCCAGTAGCCAATCATCCAAATCTTAGGCATATCTAAGTTTACACGAACCCGAACGAGCCTATGATCCTAGTAAAATATAGAATAGAAACCGGGATAACCTAAGAGCCCTACATCGACTCTCTTAATTAGAACTCGGTCAAAGTAAGTAGAACGCACCACAGAAGCCGTGGGTGCTCATTCCGATACTTATCGACAAGATCGAGCTTATCTATAAAGTCCCGAAATAGCTTCACATCCCGGTTGTTAGTACTCGATCTTTCCCCTATATGATCTATATCAGGGTCAAGGACAGCATTCTTATCGCCCGCTAAAACTATCTGATATGTCGTCAAAAAAGGTTCGTTCCGCCGAAACAAATCAAGCTGCTC
Organism: Acanthosepion esculentum; assembly: GCA_964036315.1. Lineage (NCBI taxonomy): Eukaryota > Metazoa > Mollusca > Cephalopoda > Sepiida > Sepiidae > Acanthosepion > Acanthosepion esculentum. The sequence continues at coordinate 4,813,235 of OZ038481.1, forward strand.
CTCATGGTCATTGGACGCATAAACCCCAATGGGACGAAGAGGAGAATCTTTTATGGTAACATCCAGTACGCAAAGCCTGCCTGCCGGTTCCGTGAAGACAAGAGCACACACAGCATTCACCAGGAAATACAGCTCGAGATTCCTTCAGAATATGCTGAATAAAGGACAAATCTCGTAGACAGAAAGCATTCATAGTCGCGAGTTAAAATAAAATAGCAGTAAAAAAAATATTTAGAATCAAACAGGTACAACACACAGTAACCCCTTTGCATCCCAGTGGCTTTATGCGTGAGATTTATTAGATGATTTATTTTGGTTGGTTTTTTATACCTTTTTTTTGTGTTTTGATGAAATGAATAGATTCCCAAATTTAATCCTTCTAAAATCTTTATTCTGGCAAGAGGGTTGGCAGCCAGTTGTAAGCACGAGTGAGATAAACAAGGTGTTTGTGAGCGACACATTATGAAGTTGAGTTACAGTTCAAGGGATCAGATGTCTGTTCATTATTAATTCTGTTAAAACAATAAATAATTTAAATAAGAATGAAGTTATCTACAACAATCTGTCAACAAGAATGACGGTGATCTAAGCGGCAATTTAAAGAATAAGAAACAATGATTATAATAATTTGAAAGAAACAAAAAGAACTCAAAACGACGGAATTAGACCGAGATCCAACTATACATAAAATGTAAATGCTACCAGCGGATTCCGGAAACAACCGAAGTATAGCATAATGAGACCTAAACACATTACAAAAAACGACATGGATATATCTTCTTATTTATTGTCTTACCCCTTCAGGACGTGAGCAACCAGGGCTATCCACAGTTTCATATGTTTTTCTCCTTAATATTCCTCTTAATCAATGATTTACCCATTTAAACAAACTCGTTTGATATATGTTACTTGATATTTCTCTCTAAATATCTTATCTTGTGAGCTTTAAATTCTCCAAGCCTTTTTTCTTCAATATGTGCCAGATCTATCTATATATAAAACGGGAGATCTTTGTGTGTCTGTTTGGGTTTCTGTCTGTCTTTTCACCCGAGATCCATCCAACCGATTTTGACCAAACTAGACACATACATTGTACAGTGTAAGAGAAAAAAGAACATAAAAATGGATTATTTTAAAAAAATCAATAATCGATAAAGCGGATCAAAAATCGATAAATTCAACTTTTTTCCATCGATTTCTTTCAAGCTCGGTATGTTGTTTATTTACATCATGACGAATTCAACGATACTTCATTTTTATTTCTACGCCACTGCGTTTAGCGAAAAACCGCAAAAAACGAAAAATTGATTTCAAGATACATCGATTTCAACCGAAATTTTAAACTAAAAACTCCATCAATTTTCAAGCAATCTAATACAAACTTCACTCAATTGTAGCCAGCATTATGTTGATTGTTTAACAGTCATTTAACTTGATAACTGAGTCCACCTATATAATAAAAACCCGTATAAATTCGGAAAATGGCGATTTTTACTAGTTTCTTTCTGATTTTTCGTTGATCTTTCAGCCAATTTTCATCAAACTTAACATTTGCTTCATAAACGCATCCTCCTTTGCATCACTGGTAGCACACTGACAAATTGAATTTCAAAAATCCCAAAATAATTATGGCCTGAAATGGCTCTTCATGTTGCCTGTTTTACCCCTTCATGTCCTCGGCCAACTTCGATTGAATAAATACAGACTACTTCTCTTATATCAGTAACTGCATTAATTCAAAATGTTTTTTAATGAAAGTACTTTAAAGTAATTGAAGAAAATAGACTGTTACATCTAAACATGCTGCTGTTTTTGCTCCATTATAATTGAACGCTTTTTCTGATCGACCAGCTGGTTATGGCTGCTAGTTCTAAATAAATGATTCCTTTGGTTTCCTTAATACTTTCTTGTTGGTCACATTTTCTGTAGATGGTATTTTTCTGGCGATAGGAAAACATATATTAGCATCTGAAATCCATTTCGAATATATCCGTCAGAAATTCATTGTTTCTTAAAGTTTAAAGAGCAAAGAATTTGTCTTATCTTCTGAAACCTGTTTAGAGCATATCCGTTAAAAAGTAATGTTCCTTTATTGTTTAAGAGAAATTACCAGAATATTTTATCTTAGGCTCTGAAACCCATTTTCAATATATCCGTTAAACAGTGACGTTTTCTTCTTAACAGATAACATCTGAATACATTGTTTTTTTCGAATTGTACTAAATGTAGTAAATGCCTACAATTATAACGAACAAATAGATGTCAGACTAAATTAATGGTTACCTATTTTCCGGCTTACAAGAGGCTGCAGCTTGGAAGACGCATCCTAATACTGGAAAGATATTTCTAGGAACAAAAAAAAGTCATTCTCATAAAACAACTCATTCACCATGCGTCCCTCACATACTGATGCCAAGTATTGTTTACATTAATCACTCGTCCGATTTTGTTTGTATGGCAATGACATACTAGTCAAGAAATGAAAGGCTCACGCCGCTACTAGTAAATAGAGCATGTTTTAGATTGTGACTCGGCTCCAGGAAGGTTTAAGTCTTGGGAATTCTTGTAACTGCTAATTACTAAGGTTACATCATATAAAAGGCTGAATTAGATAGATAGCTAACATTATAGTGTAATGACTTAACATACAAATCCTCGTCCCTATCAGTCAAGCCAATTAGGTGACCGCCCAAGCTTACTTGATCCAGTGCTTTACATTTGTCTTAAAAGACGCAGACGTATTTTTCAGGAAAAACAGTGCGTGTTGCAAGCCGGAAAATACGGTAATTAAATAACTTTCATGGAATCTTCTCGAACGTTACTCTTTGTTTTCTTGACCTCGGCAATTCCAAGACATGGAATAATGGACTAGAATTAGCAAAGCTTTGCAAAAGCAAATTAAGTGCTAAATTTAGGATACTTGAACAATAAGTAAGGTGTGCCCAAGATTTAAAGAAATTTTAACTCTTCATGCCGACAAAAGTAGTTTCCATCATCACCATCGAAATAATCGCCTTGAGCGTGAAAACACCACTCCCAACCGTTTCTTCCATGTGTCTCTACTGCAGTAAGCAAATTAGGTTCCCTTTGCTTTACATTTAGAAAAAGCCATAACCCCATCTAGCAGGCAAGGTAAAACGGGCTCTCTTGCCTTGATTGTCAACAAGTTTAGGAGAAAAACAATTCAAAACCTTGGAAAAAGAACAACACCTTTCACATGAACAATGATAACAATGTAACCCGTTGTATGTTTTTGTCTCTAATCGATTCACCTCAGGCAAGGTGATAATGTCCCTAAGACGCAAGGAGATAATGGGAGTGAAAGAGAATAAGACTTTAGATGCAACCGGAAACCAAAACCTAAACAGAAAACAATGGATAAAACACCTGTTCAAAAAACCGGAGGGTGTAAACTGGACGATAGGCGAACCTGTCTAATCCTAAGAGCCTGAAAATATTGTAAAATTGTAAGGATTTTTTCGGAGATAATAATGGTTTAGTAATACAAGTAATAAACACATAACTGAGAGGAGAAGAGGTGGGTTCATGCCTTTCTCGATGGTATTTGCCAGTAAGTGAATATAACGAACCCAACGGGAATTGGAACTCTGTTGTTCGATTAACAATTTCGAACAGTTATCTATTACTTCACCCCGCATAATCAAGCGTATTCCCAGGCGGCCACTCATCTAAATACTGACCTGGCTCGACGTTGCTTAACTTCGGCGATTGTACAAGAACAAGTGTAGACGTAAATATTTTACATGTGTCAAAGAAAAGTAATGTACAGAGTCATCATTATCTACACACAAAAATGTAAATGACATTTAAAAAGGTGGAAACCCCTAACCCTTTATCCATTATGTTTTTTACCGTACTGTCGAATAATAGTTAATGTAAGATGCAATCGATCCTCATTGGGTGCACTCTATATGTGATATACTGTCAGACTAAGTAATATTAAATTCAATAAATGTATTTATGTACTGGATTGGCAGTTACGTCTCATCATTATACACAGGAAATGGTGAGATTTGGCCGTAATTTGTATGCTAATTGTTTCTTCTCTCGCACCTCTCGCTTGCGGACCTCTCTTCCGGCTTATTGCTTTCCAACGTTGACCTTCAGAGATTTAAAGGCAATATTAACCATTATCTTGTTCCTTTATTGTCCACTCTCCTTTATAGTAATTTTATCATATTCTCTAACACTCAGTAACCCCTTTGCATCCTAGTGGCTTTATTGCCTTTGATCTTCAGAGATTTAGATACAATGTTAATCGTTATCTTTTGTCATAATCCATTTATTGTCTTCTCTCCTTAATAGGAATTTTCCTATATTCTTTCATACTCTGTAACCCCTTGCGTCGTAGTGACTTCATTGCCTTTCCTGTGGTGAAAGGAATTAAGAAAATACCTATAATTATATGATAGATGATTATTAAGCTTGACTCGCAAGTCATTGTTAGTCATTTCATTCTTGCAGGGTACCCCATTATTTTTAGAATGAGTCAAATTATGATACATGTGTGTGTGTGTGTGTTCGTGTTTTGTGTAAGAATTTAGATATGAATTAAAGAAATGTTTTCCTACTGTAATGTCTTTCTCACTTCTCGTCGATGGAACACAGAAGGAATGAGGATGGTTTTCTACAATATAAGTGGTATGGCGGGTCCTAACCGTGAAGGTCACACCTGACGGAAACAAGGAATGTAGTTTGACTGAACATTTTCCGTGGAAATAGCGATAGGGCAGTGAAGGGCTCGCCACATCCTGCATGTGACAGAGAGGGTGGCTATAATTCTTCTTCAACAAGAACTCGAAGACGATTTTGAACTCTATGAAGACTGTAAAGTGAGGACTGGGTGTCTCCCGCCCAAATATGGCAACAGCAGGACTCCATTTCCGGCTTCATCTGGCTGTTATAAAAGTAGAAGCGAGCATGTGCAATCAGTTACTTATCGGAGTTGTACTGGAATCCGAACATTTTACCTGCGTCTTTAACAATGGATCGTATATAAGAGTTCCACTTGAGGTCGGGATTCAGTTGGAGACCCAAGTTCTCTCAAGTTATGGAGCCTCTTCGAGGGGACATCTGTTTAAAGTGGCTGACGATAGTTCGGGGTCTGAATGGCGATGACGGAATATATATATATATATATATATATATATATATATATATATATATATATATGTACATTATGAAATGGACAAAGACATTTTTATGTTTCACATTCTTTTTATAGATACAAATATTTAAGTAAATAGAAACATAAAAATGTCTTTAAATAATTGTCGGACTTTGTACATTTCATAATGTGTGACGTCATTTGTTTACATTTGATACGCCATGAGCAGATATGAATGTACGGGAAAGATTCATGGAAGATTAAAGTTTATAAGCAGTAAATTCGACCTGGCTATCCGAAAGATCCTCTGTGACCGAATCGGTTAAAAGGCGCGTCAGGCTATATGACTGTTCCGTATAGTATACCGGTTCGAATCCTGTCGGAGGACGAATATTTTCAATGAAAATTTCTCGGACATTCAAAACGGTAAATATTGTTTAATACTGTTTATTATAAACAGAGTATTTACTGAAATATTTGTATCTATTAAAAGAATGTTAAACATAAAAATGTCTTTATATATATATTTATTTCATTAAAGACTACGATTAAGCTCAAGTACTGTCACGTGTGGAGATATTGTTTTTACTGTTGTGTCGACGGATTCAACCATTTTCAACAATATCACCACACGTGACAGTACTTGACGTAATTTTCAGTTAACAGTATGAATATAATCGCGTTTTCTAAATTCTTCTAGTTGCCTGGGATATATTTTGTTATTATTAGTTACTTTGTTTAATAAAGTCATTTCGTTTTTCCCTTGAAAAAGTCCACATTGGACGAAACGCGTCAGCTAGTATTACAATTTCGTATTGTATTTTACATTTATATATATATATATATACACACACACACACACACACACACACACACACACACATATATATATATATATATATATATATATATATATATATATATATATATATATATATCGCCCATCAATCTTTTAATATTGGATGCTGTGAAATAATTTTTCACTTCTTCGCATCTGTAGGTGTTATACATGTCATATCGATGTAAATAAGAAAAAAACGATTGACATCGAAAAGTTTGCATGTTCTTCAAACGAAAGTTGTTTGTCGTGATGCTGAATGCCGACTTCTAGTGCTTTTCTCCTTCTATTTTGTCTTCCTCGAAAGAAATGCAGATATTCTTACATCACTTTTCAAAAACGTGATTTTTTTTCTGTAATGACGCATTATTTGTTCTTTTTTTACATTGAGAGTCAAGATAAGGGATGTCCCCTGGTGTGGCGCTTACGTCCATTTTCAAACTGATAATTTCTATACACAACGCCAAAAGAACGAACATACATTTACAAAATGGAGTGAAATTATTTGAAGGTGTTAAGTAGATATAATCGATGTCATACCGCGAGTAACTATTTTTCTGAATTGAAATTGCATTGAAATGAAATAGAAACAGATGTACAATATAAAACAAATGTTTATTGAATAAATATTGTGTCGTTTAGTAATAAACTATAACTGCTATGGTTACTTTTCTCTAACGTCTGTCAGATACAATGTTACTTAACTTTGGAGAACGAAGGATTTCAGGGTAATATACGTGCAATCCAAAAACGTCTATGTCTTGATGCGACACTGGGCTTAGCTTTCATGTCATCTGATCGTAAATGATTGGATGTCTTAACATGTACATGATTTTTATCTTAGGAATTAAGATGGGCTACAGTAAACAGCTCGTTGAGTCCGACAGATTTGCTTCTCGGTTGCCTGCCGTTGACCATTTGACCAATCGAGTATATCGCCAAGCAGCTAGCGTTCGGACGCATCTTTTGGGATCCGTCTACACAGGTTCTAATTGTTATCTGAGTGTCGAGATTCCAAACATTTTACAAGAACAAGATAAACAACACAACTCTTAAATGAAACATAAAATGGTTATTTTCCGAAGGAAAAATACAAGCAAAACGTCAGTTGAAATCACATTTCTATATTCTTCTCAGAAACATACAAAAACAACAAAATGTTCAATTTCCCCTGCAGTGAAGTTTGTTTTATAAAGTAATTAAGTGTCCGTGGTGCCTTGTGAAATGTGTGAGCAGACTTACTTTATGATGGTCAGCCTCATGTTTTTGTGAGTTCGTAGACAAAGACTTTGTACGCGGCTGCTGGTTAATCCCTTCTATTGTGTCCATGAACAAGGATTTAATCAGTAGCTGCTGGCGGTCATCTCTTCCACTTTATGCGTGTGTGTTGATGCGCAAGTGCACATCAAACTGGACTTCGTAATTGTTCTGAGCCACGCGAAGTATGATTACATTTTTATATCCGTAGGGGGATTCGAAATATAACTTCACGTAGAAGTGTGACTTTTTTGAATACAAGATTTTCATTGGTTAAAAAAGTAATTTCACACCGACTCGTAAAAATCTTTTTTTCGAATTTGCGGAAGTGGCGAAAGGAATTCTTATTTTTATTATCTAAATGTTCAAATATAACATGTGGTAGTTGCCCTTGTAATGACTGTTTACAAAACAATCTGATTCTGATGGGATTTTCTGGTTGAAAAATATATATAGGATTTTATTCCTATACATCTCCGTTCATGAGCGGGTGTAGTGGGAAATATGAGGGTCGGGTTTTTGCTTTAATTTTAGATTTAAAGGATTAGTCGGTCAAGGCGACTTGGGAGACATAAGAAGAACCTCAAACGGAGACAATAAGAGTGGACTGATTGTCCGAACTGAAGATGTGTCTCTGAGTCTCACCTGCTAGATTATGTGTTGCTTTTATCGAAATCTGTCCCTATATTCCCACACAATTGATGATGATGCATTTACCTGGTAGAACCTGATTAGACTGCGTGTCATGGTGGGTACAATGGGCGCTGTATATTTGTGCTTTAACGCCACTTTAGTGAGATACTGCTCTCTCATTTAATAATAATAATAATAATAATAATAATAATAATAATGCTTATTTTCTTATATGAGTTTAGTTTAGCAAACAACTAAATTTGTTTATAGTCCCAGGTGATACCTAACAAAGATGGTGAGAAATTTATGAACACTAGTTATTGTCACCATGTTGTCGTTCTACAGACTGAAGCTAATTGATATATTGAATCCGCTAGTATTGACGTACTAATCAACTTCGATACTAATCAACTTATGAGACCAGACGAGAATCGCTGACGTGTTTATTTAATAAGTTTGCTTCCGTTGACACAAGTCCACGATTATCTGATACTTCGATGACAGTTTGATTTCGTCTGATTTGGTAGGATCTTTGGTATATAAATCTTTTACATGTTATTTAATGCGGAATGCAGTCGTTTTAATAAACAAAAAATTAGGTAAGAGTGTTGGGCTTACATCACACGAACACATCCGCCTTTTTGAGAAGGATTTTACTTGAGTTCAGTTTCTTAATTTTATTTATCTAATTCTTTATTTTCTACTGCCAGTTTCCGATAATGATTTTCACTCTGCACAGAGCCAGGGAACTACACTAGGTAAAGGGTTACAGAGTAAGATGCACAGTTTCTGCGGGTAGGTGGGGAAGATAGCAACTAACTCTATATTTGGACAGGTTAAGATTGGGAGGCATTCACTCGGGGCTCACGGTTACACAAAGCAGCAGTACGCGGAAAGATGCTACTCATGTGGAATCTAACCAATGGTATATGAAGGAAATGATGGTGGATCGCTAGAATGTGTGTGGAATGGTAACTCTTGGTCGTGAAGATTAGAACTGGTGGAAATAAGGAATGTAGTTCATCTGAACACTTTCCTTGGAGAGGCTTGTGACGTGTTGTCCGTGAGAAAAAGGTTTTAGGGTAGATATTGATTCATCATCCACAATGACGCGGAGATGCTTTTGGATTCTATCGAGATTGTAATGTCAACACTGCGCTGCTCGTGTCCATATATGGCAGCAGTACTTCATTTTGGCTTTGATCTGGCTCTTGTAAAGGCAGCGGAGAACAGCAGGAGGTCAGGTACTTACTAGAGTGATAGAGAAAACCGACCATTGTCGTATGTATGAGTATCAATTGAGGTCTGGCTTGAGTTTAAGTGCTAAAAGGCGTTCAAGGGACAGGTTCCTCTTTGAAGAATCATCAGTTATTCGTGACTGGTGATAGTTCAGGCTCCGATCGGCGATAAAAGAATGCAACTAGTTTGATTTTCAAATATTGGATTTAAAAAAAATAGAATTATTAATCTACACCCAGGCCTTTTCCCTATTTCACCTTTCTTATCAGAATTACTACTCTTCCAAACAAACGTACACAACAGCATCAAGAAATCAAAAGAAAATGGTTGAAACCGTCATCATATCAATAAAAACAATATTACCACACGTGATAGCAATTGACGTAATTTCAATTAACAGTAAGAAAATAGCGTTCTCTAAATTCTTCCAGTTGCTAAGGACATTTTGTTTTTGTTATTATCATTTACTTTGTTTAAATAAATTCATTTCGTTTTTTGTCTTGAGAAAGTCCACATTGGACGAAACGCGTCGGCAACTATTACAGTTTTCCTATTTATATTTATAAATACTAAGCTTACCTTTTTCTGTGTGAAGACAACATACGAAGGTCACTCAGCGAGGACTCATCTCACTTTCAATGTCTTTCTTGATCAATTTATTGATAAATGGATTACAAGCCATGTTGAATTGACGTTAATAAAGTTTACTTAAGATGACTAATTATTTTGAATAATGATTCTTTGAATTCATCTGTTGATGCGAAAAAACTCGAAACAAACATTGAAAAACACTAAGGAGATAATTTAGGAGTTTCATGATCGCTCTCCCAAGTGGCCCGAATGTTCTGTGATTTATAATAGTCTGTTGACAAGGAATTAAAAAAAAAAACTTTTTTGACATGATTAGAAATTGATACATTTTCTCTACAAATAATGTATTTAATCAAAACAACTGTGTTGATGAACTCTCCAGCCTGACTCTTCTTTGTTGTTATTTGATCTGGATGGAGAAAGATTCAGCTAAAAGGAACTCAGAGAAGAATACCTAAAGATTATAACAAACATGTAGTGAATAATCGACAACTGTTAGCTCTTTAAAGAAGGAAATTACTGGAAAGCAATTGAAACTCACCTGAAGCGAGCTGAATGTGTAATGCTCCTCATGCCAATGACATTTCCACCGAGCTTCTCTACGGCATATGACTTCACCGAATCTCTTTTGATATGTTCCTCTCCAATTTATATTTAAATTGGGGTCATCAGGAGAGAATGTGCACCGTTTCCTCTCAATTCATTTTGAACATTTTTCTTTGTTTTATTTTATAGGAAATTTAAACGAAACTTTGGTGTGTAGATATCTCGCTACTTTAAATATTGACATATTTAACTGAATAACGTGTGATCTTTTGAAAGAAAACCGAAATTGTTGACATTCGGATGTGGAAGAAAATTAAAAATGTGGAAAAATTTTTTTAAAGAGTTTTAAATTCTATAATTTTTATTATTATTATTATTATTAGCAGCGACAGGATTCGAGCGAAGATATTTCAGTGCAAACGGGGATTCTTTTATAAAAAAAAATGTTCGCTGACATTGAACTGGGTTCAGTCTCACGCGATTATTTCTAAAAAGTCACCGACTTTTAAAAATTCAAACAATTTTTAATTACCTTTTAAAATTGACGATCAAGCGCGACTGCTTAAAAATTCCAAAGAGTATATGAAGCAGTGTCGAAAAGTTTTCGGTTAAGCACTGAAGGAGAGTGGTACACACACACACACGCACACACACACACACACACACACACACACATATATATATATATAATTATATATATGAGTGTGCAGCTTATATATTATATCATAAAGAAACAATTTATACAAAGAATGAAATAGTAATTTTAATGTCATTAATGACGAAATCACTTCGCTAACTAGAATTAATGGGGCGTTAACTTACCATCAATTCCTTGAATAATAATTTCCTTGTTGTTGTTAGATTGAAGACATGTGCCGAGTACTTTCAACAATTTCAAATATGTGTAGGCTGAAAGATTTAAAAAAAAAACACATCTTTCGGTCTACACCTATTTTTTCTTAGTGTTTGCCTATGGGTGGGAAAATTGCGCCCTGAACATGACAATCACTCTTTTATACAATTTTCATTAAAGATGAATGATAAGGTACTGCTATTCGTTTTCATTTGCGTCGGTATAAGTGTTTTCATTTCTGGATATAAAGTGTGTAAAACAACTGAGCAAATATTCTGCCTATCCGAGCGATTTCGGTTGGTCTTTTAGCCATTATCAAAATTATATTATTTAAGCAAATATGTAGATTTTTATATATGTGTATCATTAATGATGGGAGTGTTATTTTTTTAATTTTCCGAACATGGTCAGCACATTGTGGCCGTGTTCATAGTTGATATTATTGAGTGTTAGCTTTTTCTGTTTCCTTTTTAATGCTTGCATTATTTTAACCTATTTTTTATGCGCATGTTGCTATTACTGTCGTATTTATGGATATAATCGTTTGGAAAGAAAGTCCCGTCGGAGATGGAAAGGAAATAATTTATTCTTTGATTTAATTGATACATTTAATCAGGATAATATTTCCCGATAAATATCGATAACCATTTCTTATACACGGGCAATTCTCCCCACCTTCGTTGTTATTATCTCGGGTGCTTGTCGATAAGGGTATTTTAAACTAAACCCCTTATTTAATCAACGGGTGTACGGTGTTCTCGTTACGATGTCCTGAGATATCTTGTCTAGTTCTTATTTTACTACTACCTTGTTATTGTTTGCCTATAAACACCACCCGGCCCAAGGATTGAACTCGCAATTACTAACAAATCCTCAAACATAAGTGCTAACAGAATGCTGCTGCTTCTTTTCATGTTTGACTGAACTCACTCGGTTTTACTGTTACTACTGTCGTTATTGAAGCCTTGCTGCCATTTCACTTTATTTGATAACGGATTTTATATTGACAAGATATCCCTGAACACTGCTAAAAAAGAACAAGGCAAAAACATGGAGAGTTGGATGAGAACGGTCTATTTTATTAGATTAAATAAGGTGTTCAGTTTGTAATTCTTTGAATGATACCGGCATCGACCAACACCTGATGAAGTCCACGAGGCAAAATGGCTGAAACGTTGTGATAACAACAAAAAGGATGACAAACATAGACCGCGAGTAAATAATGTAAAAAATATTCCTATTTGGAAAATTGTTTCTACGAGTGGAACTTTATTCAAGTATCGATGCAAAGAATGGAGAAATATCAGCTTTACCCGCTTCTCACTTGTTTTTTTTTTTTGTTTTTTTTTAGAAATGCCACAATGATTTGGAAAGATGTTACTTAGATTGAATCAAGCCAGAAGAGTAATGATGAAGAGAAAGCAAAACTTCTATTTTTAATGCTACTATGTTGAAGTGCATACGTCGCATTGGTAATGATAATGTTATAGTTTTCATTCAAACCTGAAAACTTCGAATCTAAGACACGTCGTCGGCGAAACGTGTCGTTCAAAATCGTTTCAACTCTTCACTTTGGTTAAAGATACGATTGTACAATCTGCCTAACACGCATGAATAGATGCATATGCATATATAGACGCGTATGCATATATAGAGTAAAAAAGTAGCGTGAAAAATAAATAAATAGAATATCAATTTGCTTGATGCACTTTATTTGTGGTTGTGTAAGTTGTTGTATTCCGATGAACAGGGTGCATAAAGAAAAGATCCGAACGCATCGTGAAACTGAAAATAAGACATGCAAAAGTAACGAGCAACTTGACACTCCTCAAGAGTAACAGCATCCCAAGATATGAATGCAAATTTCTTATATTGAACGGCAAAAGACAGATTACATAAAGTGTGGAATCTACATCTTACTGCTTTATTGTGGTTTCAAAATGGATTCTTTCATGTGCGTTTGAATCCTCTTAGTAAAATTAAAGAAATTGATTTTTAGCAAGGTGACTCATTTCATCTGCTTACCATTTTGTATGCTTGTTTGTACGATGGATCAGAGTGACAGAAACAAAAGGGAACATGAGGTGACAAAGTGGAAAACGCGTCTTTCATAAAAAAATACATTTTCACTTTGACTCCTCATGTTCGCATTTGTTTTGATCCTACAAACAGGCATGCGAACACAAAACAAACTGATGAAAGCAAAGAGAATAAAAGATTCCTCTGGCGAAACGCGTCTTTGTTAAAAGAAATTCCACTCTGTATTTTCATCTTCACCACCATATATATATATATATATATATATATATATATATATATATATATATATATAAGTGAACATCGGGCTGATGATTGCATCTAGCATGAAACAGACTGTCGCCTCTAAGTGTTGACTTCTATGTTCACTTTTATATTTACACACGCTCTATCTCTGATATTGAGCACTTTATCCCATAAATATAGCACACTTTAAGACTATATTTCTTCATATTTATATATATATATATATATATATATATATATATATATATATATATATATATATAGGTAACTACACTCGTTTCGTAAAAACCTTCGGTTTCTTGATTTGCCAATAATCAAATCAATATCGAAGGAAAAAATGGACTCGAAAATAATCGTACAACATACAGGTCCAAAGCCCAAAGAAAAAAACCCGATACGAGTAATCAACTAACTAAAAAAGTGCTCAGTACAAAAATAGAGCGGACCTCTGGCTCTCTAGGTTTGTTTGTGTGTGTGTGTGTGTGTGTGTGTGTGTGTGTGTGTGTGTGTGTGTGTCTGTGTCTGTGTGTGTGTGTCTGTGTCTGTGTCTGTGTGTAAAATGAAATATAACTGCCATTGTGTAGCGATTTTTCACGTGTTTTCTTTTAATATCCTAAAATAAATACATGTGTGTGTTTGTTAGTAAGATACCGAATACGAAAACATGGAGAAATAAAAGAAAGTATAAATATTGATTTTTATTGACAATTCGTTTTACCTTCGTTAGTTAGTGGGGTAGTCGTCTGCAGGTCAGAATAAAAGACACATTTTTATTTTAGATAGATAGATAGATAGATAGATAGATGGATAGATAGATAGATAGATAGATAGATAGATAGATAGATAGTATATCAAAAATACTTTTAAATAATTGGGGAGACGTACCTCACACCAAAACATGGACAAAAGTCGACAGAAGCAACTTTCTGTAAATCCTTCTTTTTTGTGTTATTAAGTCTAGAAAAACTTTACGGTAGATGGCGCTGTGTTGCTATGTAGATTAGCTTAGATTTGTCATTGGTATACATTTATGTCTAGTCTGTCTTCAACGTTTAAAGTGTGTAGTAGTGAGTTATCTGGGAAGTGTTCAATTTAACAATGGCAGGATATTCACATCATGAGCAGGCATATACGATTTTTACATGAAGCAGCGCGAATGGTAATGGACCCGGGGCTGCACAGCTGTATCAAACTCCGTTTCCAGACCGAAGGCAATCGAGTCATCTAACCCTTGCTTGTTTATCGTAGCTTTGCTGAAAGAGGATCCATGGCACCACAAAGTATGGAAGGAGGAAGACCGAGATCCGCTCGTATTTGTGACCACGACGACCCTAACGATGGCCTTTTGTGCATATGTTTATATAGACATTTTACCTCGGTTTGGTGCCAGGAACCCACCCCAAATGTTTGTAAAAGTATTTTTGTTACACCCTCTCTCTCTCTATATATATATATATTGAGCCATCCACCACATTTTAACTCTAAATTTTAACAGTCATCACCTACTCATTACACACTATTCAGTAAGGGAAGTATTTCCCTGTACAGCGAGGCCTACTTTCCAGTCACTCTGTTTTTTAACATCTTTGATTCTATAACTATAGTTCCTTTACATATATGCTTATGTAAGGCGTGTGGAAGGTTTGTGTGTTGACCATGTTCACCATAGTCTATGAATATAGAATCCAGCGCAGTAGGTAACCTGTTCAATGAAACAACGTTAAAGATTAACACTCACGAGTCAGACACTCTACTGAATCTGACTATATTGCCAATAGCACCAGCAGCTGTTCCGTAATTCTTCAGTCTTCGATATCAAAAGCTGGCAGTGAATATTCCGGAAAAAAAACATGGCCGGCTTTATACACGTCGCATTGAATATTTTGAGCCTTCTGATTTGTTAACTCATCTATTGGTGAACTATAAAATGAGTCAGCTCATTTTGGCTGGCTCACTAGTATACCCAGGTACCCAAAAACTCCAACACTGTGCAGATTAATCTTGTATATGTATTTATATCTTTACATGCATCGTGATTCATATGTTTGTGTAGTGGCTTCTGTATATTTACAGACTGTTATGTGCACTTATGTACGCATGTGTATTTATATATGTATAAGGTTTTTTTTCCTCTCAGTTTTTTCCTTTTTATTTTATTTTCTGTACCCACATTTTTGTTAACAATATATTTCCAAATTTTTTTATCCAAATTATCATCCATTTTTTCTTCTTTCACCTTTTTCTTTTCATTTTATTTTATTTAATAATATTTTATTATATATTCCATTTTTCCTCCACATTTTTTTCATCATATCATATTCTAACCACAGCCTTATTTTTCTACACTTGACAACTTGGTCCGACAATTTTGGCTACAACATGCTACACGCGAGACGTCTTTTCTCCTCCCCAAACTATAAATATCTTCATTTGTTTACAATCTCACCCCACCCCATGATACGCACTAGTAATAATTGACCTGCCTAACGCTTTTACACCGGTCACAATTTTAAATTTAAGTTTATTTTCATAAAACGTTTTGTACGTCTATGAATCAGACAGAGATCGGGGTTTTGTTAATAATACGATTTCACTGAAAAGTACCCCATCTACAATAGCATCTGTCAATTAGTAATGTTTAATCATCGGTCTGTTGATGAAGGACACAGGCGTGTCAGAAAATTCCAAACTTAAAACATTTCCCTCCATGCCTCATTTCTGTCATGAACAACACATATAGGATTCGCCAGCAGCATATAGAAGAAGTAGTCAACTGCTAGAAGTGAGTTAAACTTTATTTGTATTTACGATAGAAATAATTTGTAAAAAGAATTAGAAAGAAGTAAATCTATATTTTTTAAGGTTTTATTGAAATTTTATTTAAGTTTCCACATGTCCTCCATGATTAGAAATACGATTTTGTAGTTCACGGAAAACATTTGCCAACTGATTTACAGTAATGCCTGAAATCACATTAGTTATTTTAGCTATACTTAAAACTGGGTACATTAAACTTTATAACATTTTTTACAGATTATTTCTATCGCAAATACAAACAAAGTTATCATTTTTTAAAGTGTACACGAACTTTATGGACACCTTGTGTGTGTGTGTGTGTATATATATATATATATATATATATATATATATATATATATATATATATAACATAACATGTTTGTATGTTGGTTATACATTTAAACATTTTTCAGAGGATTACGCACAAACTTGACACACTGAGAGCCTTGCCGCAAGACTAGTACTGACCAACCTCATCCAGCGTACAACGTAAAATCCACGAAAAACTGTTTAGAAAATCAGTTCTTTGCCCATAACATGCTGATTTTTTCAGGCGACTTCCTCCAAATTCGACACGATCATTACTTTTGACACAGCAATTACTTTGATTATTTTTTAAGGCCATTCGCATTAATCGTGAAAAATCCGTGAATAATTGCGTAAAATTCATTTATTTTTGCCATTAACTCCCATAGTTTCCAACCGACTCGCTCCAAATTTTGAACGAACATTACTTATGCCCCAAGGAATGTTTCAAACTAATTTTACATCAACTTAATTCGATTTAAATTTGCGATTTATTTGATTAAACTGATTAAAATGAAGCTATCTGATTAAACTTTACTTCGTTCCAAATTTGGCAAGAATATTATCCATGCTTTAAACACGTTTTGTCAAGTTTATTCGCTTTAAATCTGCAATTTATTTGATTAAACTGATTAAACTTTACTCGGCCCATCAAGTGAACTGAGAGCATGACCTTTGACATGTGGGCGTGAATACTATTAATGCACCTCCCCTTCAGCGTCTTATCTGGTGTAAACTACTGCTTTAACCACGTTCTTTGTGTTTACTCTTAGCGAGAAATTTCACTTGCGAAACCTTATTTTTTAAATAAAAAAGAAAGAAAGAAAGAAATAGTTTCTCGCAGGCCTGCAGAGACTTCAAGCTGACCATCAGCCTGAAAAAGACAAACGTCCTAGGGCAAGATACAGAAATACAACCAGCCATCACCATTGATGACTATGAGCTTGATGCGGCCCATCAACTCTCGTACCTTGGTTCCGCCATCACTGACAACCACTCTTTAGACGCAGAGATTGACAAGAGAATCGGGAAGGCGACCACAATACTTGCGTTATCAGCACACTGCTATATGACAGCGAGGCTTGGACCACATACACCAGGTAAGAAAGGCGTTTAAATAGTTTTCACATGAGAAGCATCCGCCGCATCCTAGTGTGGCAACACAAGACAAGGTACGCAACACTGAGGTCCTGTATCGAGCAGGTTTACCCAGCATGTTCGCACTGCTCAGACAGCGCAGACTTCGTTGATTGGGCCACGTCCATCGCATACCAGACGGTCGCATCCCCAAAGATCTTCTGTATGGAGAGCTGGCCGCTGGAAGGAGACCCGCCGGGCGGCCACAGCTGCGGTACCGCGATGCCGTGAAACGCGACATGAAAGCTGTGGACATCAACATAGAGTCCCAAGAGAGCCTGGCAGCCATACGATCCGAATGGAGGGAAACCCTGGCCAAACACCTCAAGTCAGTTCAGGAGAAGCTGATACGCCACGGAAAGGCGGGCCCACAAAAAGCAAAATGACAGCTCCAAAAGACCAGAGAAATTTTTATCAGAACACACATGCGACCTACGAAACAGAGATTGTCACTCCCGCATCGGCCTATAGAGTCACATACGTCGATGCTCCAGCCAAGGAGACAATTAGGATTCTATCCATGGTCAACCCTGACCGACGGAGGCCTACGAATGTGTTTAGTCACTTCCCCTCCTCCTTCTTACTGCCCTCGATCATAATGCCCCCTTTTTCACGACCATATTCCTTAATATATTTTGCGCATTGTCTAATAAGGGGATGACTGCAAAAACAACCTTTTACCCGTGCGTGTAAACACTAATAATGCCCCCCCCCTTTCAGACCCTTAATTCGTGTGAACGTCTGCCTATACCACGTTCTTAGTATTTACTCACTTAACCGGTCTATGCCCATGGCACGACAATAAGGGATGAATTGCGAACACGACCTTTGACCTGTTTTCGTGAAGACTACTAATTGTCTAATCAATTCTTGATGACAGAATTTGATTGGTTCAGACATTCCTATATCCTAAAGTACCATCATACTACACTTGGAATTACAACAAGGCAATGGTCAAAGCCGATGCCTAGAAGAAACTGTTGATGGACATCTAGGCATCAGCTTTGACCATTGACGTGGAAGAATATATACATTCCACCACAGCCAACAAGAGTGCTTCTACCTTCGGCTTCTATTACATGAGGTGAGCGGTCCAAAGTGTTTCGACGATATAAAAAGGTTTAATGGGCAAGTTTGAAACACGTACCGCGAGGCCTGCTTCAAATATGGGCGCCTCTAAGATGATGCTCAGGGGGATGCTTCTCTCGCGTTGGCTGCTGCAATGCGAACAGCAATAAGACCTCGACATATATTTGCTTTGATACTGCACATGTGTGAGCCGAGTAACCCTGTGTCTATGGGAGAAATAGAAAGACAGTGAAAACTTCAAATACCATCGATGATAATGCTTCACGGCTTTGACGCAGCATTCAGTGACGAATTTATAAAAAGCGCTCATTGGCATCGAAGTTAAGATTGTTTCATTGCAAACTTACGGCCTGCCACTGGTTTCACTGAGACTCTTCCAACAGGCATCATTCAGGAAACTTCCTACAACATCGACACTCTTGAACTGTAAGTCAGCGAAAACGAGCCGAGGTTGCTTAAAGACCGGCAGTTAGCTTACAATACCATTTTCGACTACGTTCGCCTTCGCAAAGGTTGTATGTTCTTGGATGCACCTGGAAAAACAGGTAAAACATTCGTCACGAAGCTAATCCTTAATAATTTATACCAATCTTATTTATTTTTACCAATATTTTTCTTTAAAAAATCATTAGGCTTACGGCCAAATCACGTTGAAACACCAGCTCTCGTACGATCGTCGAAGATAAACAACATCGTACCTGTCATTATGTAGATGGGTGAAAACTTGCGAATAACATGTGCTGTAAGCTTTGATGTGCAGGTGGTATAACCGATAACGGCTTGAAATTGGAAATCGGAGAGCCGTGTTCTAATTCCAGTTGGGTTCCTTATATTTACTTACACGGAAATACAAATGGGAAAGTTTTGTATCCACCTCTTCTAATATTAATTTTCAAGGTTTATATCAGTTTCATAGTTTTTATTGAATTGTATTTAATCTTTGTTTTTAAAACTCTGGTTAATATCAAAGGTGATTGAATGACATACAGACATACAATATGCCAGTTAGTCATATAACAAAAAATACGAATCTTCTCGTGCATTCGAATAAATTCATTGGGGTGATGTGTATGTCGTTTACAATATATTTCAGAATGTCGAAAAAATGTCGACAATTATGAACGTTATCCTTTACTTCGGATTATATGGAGATCTGTTGTTGACAAACATTTAGACCAGCTTCAGTCCCGTCCTTAAACTACATCCGCGTCCTGGGTAAGACGATAAACCACATCCAACAGCAAGGCCTCTGATCAAGATGTTCTGAGGAACGTGGAACCACCTCTTAACTGCAGGTGTTCGCAGGTCCACTCTGACCCGGCATGGTAGCACCTGTTGGGACTCCAACAAATAATTAATCTCTAAACTGGGGTTAAACTCTATGAAAGTGTAAAAATAGGTTTTAATACCAGCAATAAATTTTTGAAGGAAAAATTATTACCAGAAATACATTTTTGAGGAAAAAAATATTACCAGCAATAAAAATGTCGTTAGCATTAAAACAACCAACCCAGCTTTAATTAATAGTTCACTAAAAAGTTTACATAATCGTAAAGTCGTATTATCGAAAAGCAAAATAAAAAAATAATGGCACCATTTTTAAAATCCAAGTTGATAGGGCCCCAAAAGAGTCATCCCTATTTTTACAAACCGTGGGTTGCTGTTGTTAGTTTGCTAAACAAATTTCTACTGATGTGAAAAGATGTTATCTGTCTACCTATTTACGCATTATGTAATATTGCCCAGCCAATATTAAGATTTGTCCGAAAAGATCTTCTACTTCTCCACTACATTAGTTCCGTAAGAAATCATTTAAAATGTCAGTGTGTCGTTGACTACATAAGGAGAACCGGCTACAGGTTGAATGTAAGCATAAATGTACATTTATTAATCAATATTCAGAAAGACAATTTGGACAATCTCTATAGATACATCAATACGTCCGGGTTGGCGATAGCAGAGCCAGAAATATGGTTCTACAGAAGGATGCTGAGGATACTGTGGACTGAACATGTGAGTAACAACGAAGTTTTGGAGAAAATGGAAGCAAAAAGGGAAACTAATACTTAACATCAGAAAGAGACAGTTGAGCTATCTGGGGCGCATAATGTGGAAAGAGGGCTTGGAAAACCTGATACTCACAGGACAGATTGGGGGCAACAGGGACAGAGGAAAACAATGCATAACATATATAATGAGCTTAAATAAATGGATGTCGGAACAGGGCTTAGGAGAAATAACAGAAAGACAGTTTATTAAGAGCTACAAGGGACAGGAAGTTGTGGAGAGCTATGATCGCCACGTTCTGAGGTGACACGGCACCTAAAGAAGAATCAATGTGCTGGTAAAAAATCAAGACATGTTCTTCATACTGAGGAGTTTCACTGTTATTTTTTAACGTCAATTTATATGATGTCCTTTCAGCCATCCTTTTCTAAACATAAGTAGTGTCTCTTTGAAATTAATATAATACATGGCTTTTTATGTTTATATAATTGTTTTATAACACCCGGTTTCTTACAAAATAAGACGAAAATATTATAACCATAAGAGCCTCAAAAGAGTCTTTGAAGAGACAGACACCAACAAAATATACAGTTTCCTTTCAGAAATCGGTATCCATAAAAAACTTTTTTTTCCTTTTTATAACTTAACCGAATGCCATGATTATCTCTGCTAAAGTACTTCCAACGGCCTCTAAAACCGGAATATCAGAATATCTATCTATATGATGAAGTGTGATTATCAAGCTATCTATCTGATTGCCAAGGTGTAAATATCAACATATATATCTTTATATCGAAGTATGAATAACAAGCTATCTATCTAGTTATCAAGGCCTGGATATCTATTATTGGCATTCAATAACCCAACGAGGTTGATATGCCGTAAAACACAAAGGGACAAACAAACCGGTTTCTTAAGTTCTAGATTTTATTCGCTGTGCACGTTTCTTGTACTCGATTGTGCATTAAAGAGCAAGGGAAAGGAGGCCTTTCTTATGCGAAGTTATGTTCTTTTGTTAATTAATTCACTTTACTGTAATTTTAATTTTTGTTATTCCTCCATGTTGTTTTAACGTCCGTTTTAATTACAGTAATTAACCTTTGTACGCCTTTTAAAATCATGAAATATTTCACACGTTCCTTGATATTTTAAACTGGGCAATTTTTCCACACTTCAGATAAACATGTTTACTTCAAGCGAATTGAAGACTGGAGTTGAAACTCTCAAGGTTTGTTTATGTTTGTTCATTGGTCATGTGCTTCGACCCTGTGCACTGTGATTCGAATTAGAAATGTCCAATCTCGTTATTTTATAGCCAGCCTCGCCTCTTGTATTAGTATGTGGTCGTTATGTATAAGAGTGAATGCTTCTATACATGAGTGATCACGAAAGACGAAGGTAAATCTAAAAAAATAAAAGAAACGTTTCTGATTATTCATTTTATATTAACAAAAACAGTTTGTTTTTTTAACATACGTGCCACATTTTGATGAGGCAGTTAGGAGCCGGCAGGAGATGAATCATTCATATATTGGCATGATGAGAAACCCAAACTGGGATCTAGTTGCCAGCTGAGCAGGAGTAATGGTGAGTTAAGCGCACGAATGCAGTTCCCGTTTTACTTGTGGCTGAAACACTCAAGAATGTTTTCATTGCTAGTAAAATTGTTGAAATATATGGAAGAAACATGGCAAAGAGTAAATGGGAAAGATTATGTTGCTTCTATCACGAATAATTAACAAGAGGCAGTTTTGAGTTAATAACAAAACCTTTATTGTTGTATAATTATTATTATGTCAACCCGATTGAACAATGCCGAGTCTTTAGAAAGCTACTTCTAGTATTAAGCCTTCTGCTATGTGTCGTATCTCCTCAGAAACGTAAGCGATCACGGCTCTTTACAACTTCCTATTCTTTGTAGCACTTAATAAGGTTTCTATTTTCGCCATCCCTCCCATTCTCTGTTTTACCATCCATAAACACAAGCTCGTTAGGCAGGTTAATGATGGCTCTCCACAACTTCCTATCCTTCGTAGCTCAATGTAATATTAGTCTTCTTACTATCCATCCCGATCCTTGTTCGCTGATCCATTTACGCAAGCTCGTTACATAGGCTGATGATGGCTCTCCACAACTTCCTATCCTTCGTGGCTCTAAGTAACATTGATCTTCCTAATAACCATCGCGATCTTTGTTCTCTCATCTAATTATACAAGCCCGTTAGGTAGGATGATGATGGCTCTCCACAACTTCCTATCCTTCGTAGCTCTAAGTAACATTAGTGTTCCTAATAACCATCCCGATCTTTGTTCTCTCATCTATTTATACAAGCTCGTTAGGTAGGATGATGATTGCTCTCCACAACTTCCTATCCTTCGTAGCTTTAAGTAACATTGGTCTTCCTAATAACCATCCCGATTTTTGTTCTCTCATCCATTTACACAAGCTCGTTAGACAGGATGATGATGGCTCTCCACAACTTCCTATCCTTCGTAGCTCTAAGTAACATTGGTATTCCTAATAACCATCCCGATCTTTGTTCTTTCATCCATTTACACAAGCTCGTTAGACAGGATGATGATGGCTCTCCACAACTTCCTATCCTTCGTAGCTCTAAGTAACATTGGTCTTCCTAATAACCATCCCGATCTTTGTTCTCTCATCCATTTACACAAGCTCGTTAGACAGGATGATGATGGCTCTCCACAACTTCCTATCCTTCGTAGCTCTAAGTGACATTGGTCTTCCTAATAACCATCTCGATCTTTGTTCTCTCATCTATTTATACAAGCTCGTTAGATAGGCTGATGATGGCTCTCCACAACTTCCTATCCTTCGTGGCTCTAAGTAACAATGGTCTTCCTAATAACCACCCCGATCTTTGTTCTCTCATCCATTTACACAAGCTTGTTAGGTAGGTTACTTGTTGCTTTCATCCGTCCATTGTGCATTCAATATGTCCTTGTGAGTGTCAAATTCTCTAAAACGTCTTTCCTCGTTATATATTCCAGATGTTTTAACTGCCGCTTTCTGATTTGAGTATAATTGTCCCTTTTGTTTCCATTTCAACAAAGACACCTTCATTTTTCACATGCTCATCCTCCTTCTGTAGAACCACATTTATGATGCCTCAAGTTACTTCTTTATATTTAAGGAGATTGTCCAGAATTCACAGCCATATAAAAGAACTAATATTGCATATCAGTTCAGTACTCTGTGTCAAACTTTTTCTGTTTCTTAAGCCTTCGGTTTTGGAAGGCACATTTTGAGGTTCCAATCGGGCCTTCGGGTTTTCGGTCACATTTTCCGTTCTCTATTAATTTTCGTATTTGTTTGATTTCTCGAATTCATCCTTTTCCATCTTAAGCTCTTCCTCTCTTGCTCTTCCTTATATTCTCGCTTCTTACAATTGACCTTTAATCCCTTCTTTTTACTATCTTTTATAACATTTTCTACGAGAAAAATTGTCTCGGACAACACAGGGAACGTTTGTTATTTCCTGCTTTCCTCTGTCCCAAATTCCCTTTATTATATACTGCAAGTGTTAAATTCTCTAAGCCTACTTTCCTCGTTATGTGACCTAGAAGAATCTCTTTCTGATTCATATGTGTCCTTTTGGTTTCCATTTTCCTTAAAACTTGTTCCTCGCTCATTCAATCATGTGATAATCCTCATCATCCTTCTGTAGAATCACATTTCTCTTGCCTTATGTCTCTTCATCGTTGACGAGATTGTTCCATATTCACTGACATAGATGAGAATTGATATTACATAGAAGTATTTTTTTCTTTGTTTCTAATGAAATTTTCCTTCGCTTAGCTTCTGGAAGGCATATTTTGCTATTTCAATGCGCTTTCAGATTTCGGTGTCTCATTTTCTGTTCAAACTCTTCCTAGATATTGAAATTTCTGTACTTTTCATTTTGGTGTTTCCAATTTAGAACTCGCATCTTGAACTGTTCCTTTTGCTGATTCTCTTTTCTTACAATTGGTAGTTAGTCTT
Organism: Acanthosepion esculentum; assembly: GCA_964036315.1. Taxonomy (NCBI): domain Eukaryota; kingdom Metazoa; phylum Mollusca; class Cephalopoda; order Sepiida; family Sepiidae; genus Acanthosepion; species Acanthosepion esculentum. The sequence goes on from OZ038481.1 coordinate 4,837,943, forward strand.
CACGTTCCTTTACTACATTCTGTAGGAGTTCCTGTAGATTCCTTTATATTTCTGCTATCTACTTTCTCTTATCGGCACCTCTTATGATGGTAAGATTGTGTCCACAAACAATAAATCTGGGTAAGACTTGTTATTCTCCTATGATCGCCTGGCTATAAAACATGTCGAGGAGACGCACTCTTGTCGTACGTATCTCTCTATTTTATTGTATTTACTGTAAAATCCTTTTTCATGCTTTGTATTAATTTGAAGAAAGCTCTGATGGTCACGAAGTGCAAATTCGTGATTCTTATTTCCGTAATCCACTCGTCTCGGCTTCAAAATGTTGTATGTTTGTTATGACCAGTCTATTTTGTAAACAAATTTAAACAGTGTCATTTGCATGTAACATACCTGCAGTTAAAATTTGATTCAAACATATTCGGGCATCACTGGTCATTCTAGTCTGTAAATCGGGTCAATACTCACCCCCTTCTCTTGGACATGGGTAGAGGCTCACACCATTGTTTCTTGTTTAGGAAGGGGTTCCCGGAACTCTCCCTCTCTTTCTCTCTGACCTCTGTATGCCGTCGACTCCCTCTGTCTTTTTTACAAATACTTTCATTGTAACTGCACCCAGAATCTGCTTTCGCTGGTTCCCAAACTTCGTGAATTTAAGCGTTCTACTTGGCTGGCATCTCGCTCACACCCTTTCACTGTCGAAACTGTTAAATATAACCGTCTCTTTCTACTCCAATTGCTTCAAGTCTTGCACCTCTCGTTTGTGGAACTCCCACCCCTCTTCCTGTTTCCCTGATAGCTATAATCTCCAACTATTCAAATGTAATGTCAATCGAGGTCGCAAGATTCCCTGATCTATCCCCTATCCTTCTCTTCATCCTTTCCTCTATCACTCCTATTTGCTCTAGCTCCAACTTTCTGTAACCCTTGCGTGCTAGTGGCTTCCCGCTTTGATTGGGGTGAAGCGCTTAAAAAAAATGACCTGCGCCGTTCGATAAAATGTCACTTCCGTTACTCTGCGAGTGGTATAAAGATGAGTTAACGGGATCGATCCTTTCCTCCACGAGAATTACCTTTATAACCCATATGCCATAGTCACATTGGCATTATCCAAAATTATTGCTAATGGAAATTTAAAACGGTGCAAATATTCGCCTTTTAACAGTTGATCTATAGTTTCTGCGTTTGCAAGGCCTATAACGTCCAACAAATCTTTAGGGCAGTCATTTTAAACGCAAATGGAACTAATTTTATATTAATTGCCTCAAAATTTAAAAAATGAGATCCTGAGAAATCAACTGCCTTTTTAACAAAGAAGCGGAAAGAAATGTTATTTTCCGTCATTTTAGAACTAACTTGTTTAAGATTTTTATTTAGAAATATAAAGTTATACTTTTTAGTACTTGTGTTAGTAATTCTTTGAATTAGTGTTTTATTATTTATATTTCTTTTTAATATTTCTTTTTCAAATAATATTAATGCGTTAAATTCATTAAAATGATGATAACTAATTTCTGAATTTTTATTTTTAATCCGAGAGACGAGTTCTCATTCCCGTTGGGTTCGTTATATTCACTTACGCACAAATACCCTTGAAGAAGGTATGAATCCACCTCTTCTTCCCCAATCTATGGGTTAACTAGTAAGACTTGAACCACTAAACAATTATTATCTCCCCACAACATAAATAAGAACACGAGATATTATCCTGCATTCGCTGCCATACAGATATCACAAAAAACGGTCACTTTAAATTTCATTACCGCTTCAAATATTTTTCATTCAATAATTTATATAATTTAACAATTTTTAATTTCATCGAAAAAAAAATTAATTAGAATATTTTTTTACATAGTGTTAATGGGGTGCTATGCGATAACCCTGGAAACTCTCCTGTGGCTCGGATTGAGGAATCGGAGAGCTGAGTTCGAATTCCAGTCGAATCCATTACATTCACTTACGTGCTAATACCCTTGGGAAAGGTATGAATGCATCTCTTCTTTCTTTCTTATGATTATGTGTGCTTATTGGGAGGCATGGAAGAGTAATGGATTGTGGCTCGGATTGAGGAATCGGAGAGCCGAGTTCGAATTCCAGTCGAATCCATTACATTCACTTACGGGCTAATACCCTTGGGAAAGGTATGAATCCATCTCTTCTTTCTTTCTTATGATTATGTGTGCTTATTAGGAGGCATGGAAGAGTAATGGATTGTGGCTCGGATTGAGGAATCAGAGAGACGAGTTCGAATTCCTGTCGAATCCATTACATTCACTTACGTGCTAATAACCTTGGGAAAGGTATGAATCCATCTCTTCTTTCTTTCTTATGATTATGTGTGCTTATTAGGAGGCATGGAAGAGTAATGGATTGTGGCTTGGATTGAGGAATCGGAGAGCCGAGTTCGAATTCCTGTCGAATCCATTACATTCACTTACGTGCTAATAACCTTGGGAAAGGTATGAATCCATCTCTTCTTTCTTTCTTATGATTATGTGTGCTTATTAGGAGGCATGGAAGAGTAATGGATTGTGGCTCGGATTGAGGAATCGGAGAGCCGAGTTCGAATTCCAGTCGAATCCATTACATTCACTTACGTGCTAATACCCTTTGGAAAGGTATGAATGCATCTCTTCTTTCTTTCTTATGATTATGTGTGCTTATTGGGAGGCATGGAAGAGTAATGGATTGTGGCTCGGATTGAGGAATCGGAGAGCCGAGTTCGAATTCCAGTCGAATCCATTACATTCTCTTACGTGCTAATACCCTTGGGAAAGGTATGAATCCATCTCTTCTTTCTTTCTTATGATTATGTGTGCTTATTAGGAGGCATGGAAGAGTAATGGATTGTGGCTCGGATTGAGGAATCGGAGAGCCGGGTTCGAATTCAAGTCGTATCCATTACATTCTCTTACGTGCTAATACCCTTTGGAAAGGTATGAATGAATCTCTTCTTTCTTTCTTATGATTATGTGTGCTTATTAGGAGGAATGGAAGAGTAATGGATTGTGGCTCGGATTGAGGAATCAGAGAGGCGAGTTCGAATTCCAGTCGTATCCATTACATTCACTTACGTGCTAATACCCTTTGGAAAGGTATGAATGCATCTCTTCTTTCTTTCTTATGATTATGTGTGCTTATTAGGAGGCATGGAAGAGTAATGGATTGTGGCTTGGATTGAGGAATCGGAGATCCGAGTTTGAATTCCAGTCGAATCCATTACATTCACTTACGTGCTAATACCCTTTGGAAAGGTATGAATCCATCTCGTCTTTCTTTCTTAGGATTATGTGTGCTTATTAGGAGGCATGGAAGAGTAATGGATTGTGGCTCGGATTGAGGAATCGGAGAGCCGAGTTCGAATTCCAGTCGAATCCATTACATTCACTTACGGGCTAATACCCTTGGGAAAGGTATGAATCCATCTCTTCTTTCTTTCTTATGATTATGTGTGCTTATTAGGAGGCATGGAAGAGTAATGGATTGTGGCTTGGATTGAGGAATCGGAGAGCCGAGTTCGAATTCCTGTCGAATCCATTACATTCACTTACGTGCTAATAACCTTGGGAAAGGTATGAATCCATCTCTTCTTTCTTTCTTATGATTATGTGTGCTTATTAGGAGGCATGGAAGAGTAATGGATTGTGGCTCGGATTGAGGAATCGGAGAGCCGAGTTCGAATTCCAGTCGAATCCATTACATTCACTTACGTGCTAATACCCTTTGGAAAGGTATGAATGCATCTCTTCTTTCTTTCTTATGATTATGTGTGCTTATTGGGAGGCATGGACGAGTAATGGATTGTGGCTCGGATTGAGGAATCGGAGAGCCGAGTTCGAATTCCAGTCGAATCCATTACATTCTCTTACGTGCTAATACCCTTGGGAAAGGTATGAATCCATCTCTTCTTTCTTTCTTATGATTATGTGTGCTTATTAGGAGGCATGGAAGAGTAATGGATTGTGGCTCGGATTGAGGAATCGGAGAGCCGGGTTCGAATTCAAGTCGTATCCATTACATTCTCTTACGTGCTAATACCCTTTGGAAAGGTATGAATGAATCTCTTCTTTCTTTCTTATGATTATGTGTGCTTATTAGGAGGAATGGAAGAGTAATGGATTGTGGCTCGGATTGAGGAATCAGAGAGGCGAGTTCGAATTCCAGTCGTATCCATTACATTCACTTACGTGCTAATACCCTTTGGAAAGGTATGAATGCATCTCTTCTTTCTTTCTTATGATTATGTGTGCTTATTAGGAGGCATGGAAGAGTAATGGATTGTGGCTTGGATTGAGGAATCGGAGATCCGAGTTTGAATTCCAGTCGAATCCATTACATTCACTTACGTGCTAATACCCTTTGGAAAGGTATGAATCCATCTCGTCTTTCTTTCTTAGGATTATGTGTGCTTATTAGGAGGCATGGAAGAGTAATGGATTGTGGCTCGGATTGAGGAATCGGAGCCGAGTTCGAATTCCAGTCGAATCCATTACATTCTCTTACGTGCTAATACCCTTTGGAAAGGTATGAATCCATCTCTTCTTTCTTTCTTATGATTATGTGTGCTTATTAGGAGGCATGGAAGAGTAATGGATTGTGGCTCGGATTGAGGAATCGGAGAGCCGAGTTCGAATTCCAGTCGAATCCATTACATTCTCTTACGTGCTAATACCCTTTGGAAAGGTATGAATCCATCTCTTCTTTCTTTCTTATGATTATGTGTGCTTATTAGGAGGCATAGAAGAGTAATGGATTGTGGCTCGGACTGAGGAATCGGAGAGCCGAGTTCGAATTCCAGTCGAATCCATTACATTCACTTACGTGCTAATACCCTTGGGAAAGGTATGAATCCATCTCTTCTTTCTTTCTTATGATTATGTGTGCTTATTAGGAGGCGTGGAAGAGTAATGGATTGTGGCTCGGATTGAGGAATCGGAGAGGCGAGTTCGAATTCCAGCCGAATCCATTACATTCTCTTACGTGCTAATACCCTTGGGAAAGGTATGAATCGATCTCTTCTTTCTTTCTTATGATTATGTGTGCTTATTAGGAGGCATGGAAGAGTAATGTATTGTGGCTCGGATTGAGGAATCGGAGAGCCGAGTTCGAATTCCTGTCGAATCCATTACATTCACTTACGTGCTAATACCCTTGGGAAAGGTATGAATCCATCTCTTCTTTCTTATCATTATGTGTGCTTATTAGGAGGCATGGAAGAGTAATGGATTGTGGCTAGGATTGAGGAATCGGAGAGCCGAGTTCGAATTCCAGCCGAATCCATTACATTCTCTTACGTGCTAATACACTTGGGAAAGGTATGAATGCATCTCTTCTTTCTTTCTCATGATTATGTGTGCTTATTAGGAGGCCTGGAAGAGTAATGGATTGTGGCTCGGATTGAGGAATCGGAGAGCCGAGTTCGAATTCCTGTCGAATCCATTACATTCACTTACGTGCTAATAACCTTGGGAAAGGTATGAATCCATCTCTTCTTTCTTTCTTATGATTATGTGTGCTTATTAGGAGGCATGGAAGAGTAATGGATTGTGGCTCGGATTGAGGAATCGGAGAGCCGAGTTCGAATTCCTGTCGAATCCATTACATTCACTTACGTGCTAATACCCTTGGGAAAGGTATGAATCCATCTCTTCTTTCTTTCTTATGATTATGTGTGCTATTTAGGAGGAATGGAAGAGTAATGGATAGTGGCTCGGACTGAGGAATCGGAGAGCCGAGTTCGAATTCCAGTCGAATCCATTACATTCACTTACGTGCTAATAACCTTGGGAAAGGTATGAATCCATCTCTTCTTTCTTTCTTATGATTATGTGTGCTTATTAGGAGGCATGGAAGAGTAATGGATTGTGGCTCGGATTGAGGAATCGGAGAGCCGAGTTCGAATTCCTGTCGAATCCATTACATTCACTTACGTGCTAATACCCTTGGGAAAGGTATGAATCGATCTCTTCTTTCTTTCTTATGGTTATGTGTACTATTTAGGAGGAATGGAAGAGTAATGGATAGTGGCTCGGACTGAGGAATCGGAGAGCCGAGTTCGAATTCCAGTCGAATCCATTACTTTCACTTACGTGCTAATAACCTTGGGAAAGGTATGAATCGATCTCTTCTTTCTTTCTTATGATTATGTGTGCTTATTAGGAGGCATGGAAGAGTAATGGATTGTGGCTCGGACTGAGGAATCGGAGAGCCGAGTTCGAATTCCAGTTGAATCCAGTGCATTAACTTACGTGCTAATACCCTTGGGAAAGGTATGAATCGATCTCTTCTTTCTTTCTTATGATTATGTGTGCTTATTAGGAGGCATGGAAGAGTAATGGATAGTGGCTCGGACTGAGGAATCAGAGAGCCGAGTTCGAATTCCAGTCGAATCCATTACATTCACTTACGTGCTAATACCGTTGGGAAAGGTATGAATCCATCTCTTCTTTCCTTCTTATGATTATGTGTGCTTATTAGGAGGCATGGAAGAGTAATGGATTGTGGCTCGGAATGAGGAATCGGAGAGCCGAGTTCGAATTCCAGTCGAATCCATTACATTCACTTACGTGCTAATACCCTTTGGAAAGGTATGAATGCATCTCTTCTTTCTTTCTTATGATTATGTGTCCTTATTAGGAGGCTTGGAAGAGTAATGGATTGTGTCTCGGATTGAGGAATCGGAGAGCCGAGTTCGAATTCCAGTCGAATCCATTACATTCACTTACGTGCTAATACCCTTGGGAAAGGTATGAATCCATCTCTCCTTTCTTTCTTATGATTATGTGTGCTTATTAGGAGGCATGGAAGAGTAATGGATTGTGGCTCGGATTGAGGAATCGGAGAGCCGAGTTCGAATTCCAGTCGAATCCATTACATTCTCGTACGTGCTAATACCCTTTGGAATTGTATGAATGCATCACTTCTTTCTTTCTTATGATTATGTGTCCTTATTAGGAGGCATGGAAGAGTAATTGATTGTGGCTCGGATTGAGGAATCGGAGAGCCGAGTTCGAATTCCAGTCGAATCCATTACATTCTCTTACGTGCTAATACCCTTTGTAAAGGTATGAATGCATCTCTTCTTTCTTTCTTATGATTATGTGTGCTTATTGGGAGGCATGGAAGAGTAATGGATTGTGGCTCGGATTGAGGAATCGGAGAGCCGAGTTCGAATTCCAGTCGAATCCATTACATTCTCTTACGTGCTAATACCCTTTGGAAAGGTATGAATGAATCTCTTCTTTCTTTCTGATGATTATGTGTGCTTATTAGGAGGCATGGAAGAGTAATGGATTGTGGCTCGGATTGAGGAATCGGAGAGCCGAGTTCGAATTCCAGTCGAATCCATTACATTCTCGTACGTGCTAATACCCTTTGGAAAGGTATGAATGCATCACTTCTTTCTTTCTTATGATTATGTGTCCTTATTAGGAGTCATGGAAGAGTAATGGATTGTGGCTCGGATTGAGGAATCGGAGAGCCGAGTTCGAATTCCAGTCGAATCCATTACATTCACTTACGTGCTAATACCCTTTGGAAAGGTATGAATCCATCTCTTCTTTCTTTCTTATGATTATGTGTGCTTATTAGGAGGCATGGAAGAGTAATGGATTGTGGCTTGGATTGAGGAATCGGAGAGCCGAGTTCGAATTCCGGTCGAATCCATTACATTCACTTACGTGCTAATACCCTTGGGAAAGGTATGAATGCATCTCTTCTTTCTTTCTTATGATTATGTGTGCTTATTAGGAGGCATGGAAGAGTAATGGATTGTGGCTCGGATTGAGGAATCGGAGAGCCGAGTTCGAATTCCGGTCGAATCCATTACATTCACTTACGTGCTAATACCCTTGGGAAAGGTATGAATCCATCTCTTCTTTCTTTCTTATGATTATGTGTGCTTATTAGGAGGCATGGAAGAGTAATGGATTGTGGCTTGGATTGAGGAATCGGAGAGCCGAGTTCGAATTCCGGTCGAATCCATTACATTCTCTTACGTGCTAATACCCTTTGGAAAGGTATGAATGAATCTCTTCTTTCTTTCTGATGATTATGTGTGCTTATTAGGAGGCATGGAAGAGTAATGGATTGTGGCTCGGATTGAGGAATCGGAGAGCCGAGTTCGAATTCCAGTCGAATCCATTACATTCTCGTACGTGCTAATACCCTTTGGAAAGGTATGAATGCATCACTTCTTTCTTTCTTATGATTATGTGTCCTTATTAGGAGTCATGGAAGAGTAATGGATTGTGGCTCGGATTGAGGAATCGGAGAGCCGAGTTCGAATTCCAGTCGAATCCATTACATTCACTTACGTGCTAATACCCTTTGGAAAGGTATGAATCCATCTCTTCTTTCTTTCTTATGATTATGTGTGCTTATTAGGAGGCATGGAAGAGTAATGGATTGTGGCTTGGATTAAGGAATCGGAGAGCCGAGTTCGAATTCCGGTCGAATCCATTACATTCACTTACGTGCTAATACCCTTGGGAAAGGTATGAATGCATCTCTTCTTTCTTTCTTATGATTATGTGTGCTTATTAGGAGGCATGGAAGAGTAATGGATTGTGGCTCGGATTGAGGAATCGGAAAGCCGAGTTCGAATTCCGGTCGAATCCATTACATTCACTTACGTGCTAATACCCTTGGGAAAGGTATGAATCCATCTCTTCTTTCTTTCTTATGATTATGTGTGCTTATTAGGAGGCATGGAAGAGTAATGGATTGTGGCTTGGATTGAGGAATCGGAGAGCCGAGTTCGAATTCCGGTCGAATCCATTACATTCACTTACGTGCTAATACCCTTGGGAAAGGTATGAATGCATCTCTTCTTTCTTTCTTATGATTATGTGTGCTTATTAGGAGGCATGGAAGAGTAATGGATTGTGGCTTGGATTGAGGAATCGGAGAGCCAAGTTCGAATTCCGGTCGAATCCATTACATTCACTTACGTGCTAATACCCTTTGGAAAGGTATGAATGCATCTCTTCTTTCTTTCTTATGATTATGTGTGCTTATTAGGAGGCATGGAAGAGTAATCGATTGTGGCTCGGATTGAGGAATTTGGAGAGCCGAGTTCGAATTCCGGTCGAATCCATTACATTCACTTAGGTGCTAATACCCTTGGGAAAGGTATGAATCCATCTCTTCTTTCTTTCTTATGATCCTGTGTGCTTATTAGGAGGCATGGAAGAGTAATGGATTGTGGCTTGGATTGAGGAATCGGAGAGCCGAGTTCGATATCCAGTCGAATCCATTACATTCACTTACGTGCTAATACCCTTGGGAAAGGTATGAATCCTCTTCTTTTCTCCCCAGCTATGAGTAAATAGCAGGACAGATCAGGTTCTATAGCCTTGCATAGCAACTGGTTACCGCAGAAAGAAATGGCAACCTACTGCGGGAAGAAAAATCTGCCTCTTAAGTCATGTATCTAAAGATGATCGCCTAAGCGTGTATCACGCTTGACACATAACTGAGTGACTGTGTCACGTCTCGTCTCAGTGGGGAGACCGGAGTAAATCTGTCACCCATTTACTTAAGCTGATTAGGTAGGTTACTCGCCGTCTCTCTCTTGCCTTCAATGCTACGCGTGTCAATTTTTCCAAGCCTTTTGTCTTCAGTACGTGTCCAAGAAATGTAATTTATTTCTTTCTGATACTAAGAACAAATATTTTTTTTCTATTTTCTTTCACATATTTTCGATGTTTAGCTGTTTCTTCCATGGCATTCACAGTTTTGAAAATAGCTTTCCATTTTCTTTCCACTCTAGAATGACGAATTGAAATTATGTAAAGTTTGTTTCGACGGTAGAAATCAAATGCACCCGTATATGCACCCGTATATGTTAGAGAGTTTAAGACGAAGTAAGCTAGCAGTGAGCCAAGGGTCAAAGTATCTTTAGAAAAACATTAAAATCTTGCTGATAGCTTTCTGCCCACTTGAATCTGACATATTTAGGAGATCATTCTATTAAGAGTTGTATTCTGGTGAAATTTGAGATGAAGCGTTGGTAATAAGATCCTACAGCGATAAAGCAAGGTCGGACAGTTTTAGGAGGAGCAACAGATGGATTCGCCGTTATCACTGTCTGGCTTAATACTTCCTCTATTCATAGTAAACTACAAGTCGTATCACCACCACAAAGCATATCGTACTTCGACGATTTCAACTTTTAACTGGTCCAATAACTTTTGATCGTATTTTAAGTGTTCTTCATTTATAGGCGTAAAAGAATTAAGATATCTTCATTTTTTTCTCATTCCACTTAACATTACTTAAATTAAATCATTAAAAACAATGATCACGTTAGTTCATTTGTGGAACATCATGTTGAAATGAAATAGGCTTCTACCATCCATAGCGCTACAGTATGATGATGGGACAGAAATCGCGATCACTGAAACCTTAAAACTAAAAGAAACAGAAAATGAAATGTATCTTCACGGCCTCGGGTTTTTTTAACAATAGTTGATCTATATAAAGTTTCGTTGGAAACAAAGAAAAGGGTACTGAACAGTTACGTGATATCTGTCTTCCTGTATGGCAGAGAATGCTGGACAATCTCTCGCGTTTTTTTTAATTTTTGTGGGGAGATAATAATGGTTTAGTGATACAAGTCTTACTAGTTAACCCATAGATTGGGAAAGAAGAGGTGGATTTATACCTTCCTCAGGGGTATTTGTGCGTAAGTGAATATAAAAAACCCAACGAGAATGAGAACTCGGCTCTCCGATTAAAAATTGCGAATTAAACCACAAACTTACAGCACCTGGAATTCTCAAGGGGTCACCCATCTAGGTACTGACCAGGCTCGACATTGCTTAACTTTTGTGATACTACTAGAACCGTGGTTTTTTACGTGAGTTCTCGCTAGGCCTTCATTTCACGAGACGATCAGTTTAAACATATAGAATCAAGAATTTCTAAAACTTAATGTCTGATTAGACCCCACACTCCCAAGACCTTTTATTTTGTGACGCACTAATTGTCGATAGCAAGTGAATGTCGTTGGCATTTACATCAGTTCTACTTACCAGTAACTTGATTTGAGATCAAGATTGGAAAACTATTTGGAGTTACCTCGATGTCCATTATATCGTCTCTGATAGAGAAGAAATATTACACGTAGAAATATTATTTAATAAAAACTAATCAATGCAAAACTGTTTTGTTGTGTGCTTATTTCTTTTTTATTAATTCGATAGTGAATTGTAGCGAAGGAAGTGTGGCGTCCCTTCAGTGTTGTTACCATGTTCGTCTGCTTTGTCATTATTACTGAGAAGTGAGTTCGATTCTCACTGGATGCCCCATACTTGTAGCGTTGTGCCCGAAAAACCCGGGCTTAGTAAATGATGAAAACGTGATTTTTCAATTAACTTTCTATATTATAAATTAACACAGGGTGTTAATTTATAATAAGCTTGCTAACCATTACACCCCCGAGGTGGTATCATGGTTAGCAAGCTTGTCTCGCTAGAACAATTACGACTGAGCAGTGAGTTCGATTCTCACTGGGTGCCCCATACTTTCGGCCTTGTGCTACATCTAAGCTACGCTTGGAAAATCATTTAGGGCAACCCGAGGTGGTGTAATGGTTAGCAAGCTTGTCTCGCTAGAACAATTACGACTGAGTAGTGAGTTCGATCCTCACTGGGTGCCCCATACTTTCGGCCTTGTGCCACATCTAAGCTACGCTTGGAAAATCATTTAGGGCAACCCGAGGTGGTGCAATGGTTAGCAAGCTTGTCTCGCTAGAACAATTACGACTGAGTAGTGAGTTCGATCCTCACTGGGTGCCCCATACTTTCGGCCTTGTGCCACATCTAAGCTACGCTTGGAAAATCATTTAGGGCAACCCGAGGTGGTGTAATGGTTAGCAAGCTTGTCTCGCTAGAACAATTACGACTGAGTAGTGAGTTTGATTCTCACTGGGTGCCCCATACTTTCGGCCTTGTGCCACATCTAAGATACGCTTAGAAAATCATTTGGGCACCTTGAGTTGGTGTAATGGTTATCAAGCTTGTCTCGCTAGAGTAGTGAGTTCGATTTTCACTGGGTGCCCCCCTAATTTAGGTCTTGTGCTTGGCAGTAGATTCCCTGTGGTATAGAGAACCACCGATCCATCACGTCGGTTCTTGTTTTCAAACACCATCTTGCCTACTTAATAACGTTGTTTTAAGAAAGCGACCCACGGATTCTACTTGGTGAGCCGCGTGGTTTATAGTATTCCTTCTAATTGTTAGTAATACCGACATCATTACAAGCATCGCTACGTAAGGCAGTATTTCTATCCAGAACTCTTTGTATTAGTATCTGTCTATATTTCTCAGATGAGGTATTGTAATTATTTATACTATCTACATTGTTCGGACTGTTGTTCTTGTCTTTATTGCCATATTCACGACGTTTCGGCCGTTGTACGCTCCAGCCTTCCTCAGGATCTGTCTATATTTCTGGGATGAGATATTGCAATTATTTACACTATTTACATTGTTCCAACTGTTATTCTCGTTTTTATTGCCATATTCACGACGTATCGTCCGTTGTACGCTCCGGCCTTCCTCAAGATCTGTCTATATTTCTGAGATGACGTAGTATAATTATTTACACAATTTACATTGTTCGGACTGTTGTCCTCGTCTTTATTGCCATATTCCAGACGTATTTCAGGACCTTAAGTTGCAGGAATGCTCCGGATGCCATTTTCATTAGTAGCAACTATGACTGCAGTGCCTTTGCTGCTACGTACACGCATTTAACCTTCTTCTTTTGTAAGTAGTTTTCCTTCAATATGTGTGAGATCATGTGTCTCCACAGCTTCCTAGCCTTTACATCTTTAAACAATATTTGCCTCTTTATTATCTCTCCCTGTCCCTGATCTCAGCCCATTAAATAGCCTACGTATTTTGAACAATGTTTCTTTCGATACCTCTTGCTTTTTTAATATGACAAGTCAGTGCCAAATTGGTCAAGTCCTCTTTCCTTATAATGTGTAACGACTTGACTCGTGCTAATCATTAAGACCCTTAGGTTAGGGTGGTTATAAAGGTTTTATTCATGAAAATGCTTTGTTTTGTTTTTGTTTGTTTTTTGCTTTGTTTTTTTTTTTTGTGCAATAATAAGTTATTATGATCCTCCTACATGGAATAAACCCCTGAGGTTAATAACCACGTATGCTCATTATTTCATCTCAAAACTTCCAAGAATGTTGCTGATTATACAAGCTGAACACACACAGTCTCTCTCTCACTCTTTCTCTCTCTCTCTCTCTTTCTCTCTCTCTTTCTCTCTGTCTCTTTGTCTCTCACTCTCTGGCCTTAACTTGAAACCGAAAATAAAAACAGTAGAGAACTCTTGTTTCTGATCCCAAATTTGAGTGACAAGATCTGAAAAAAAAAAACAAGTTACACTACGAAATACGATACCCAGCCATTCCATTATGAGGCGAATATGTCCGTTTAAAGAAGTTATAAAATCGAAATGTTAAGTCTGTTTGAAACGTTTCCAGCCATTTAACATTAAGGAAACATAGCTTTCGTTGACCAATGACGGTTTAGGTACTTCAAGCCTCCTGTAGATCTTAGCGAGAATCGTCTTCGAAACCTGTTGATTGGCGCTATATCACCACAATCAAAGAACTGTAAAAAGAATAACAAAAAAAAATACGTAACTTGAGAACTTTCAACAGCAAAAAACACTAAAATGAATAGCATCTGTAACTCGAAGAGAAATATACTGACACAATAAAGATGTTTACGTTCTACAAGACTTCAAACAAAATGTTAGGAAGGAAACTCTCATCAATATTAAAACGAGTGGCAACAGTTAACAGACAGGATAAACCTATTTTCTTAAAAAATCGCTTAGAATGATTTTATAAATTTCAATCGGCACTATCTGCTTGGACAATGAATGCCGAATGTTTCCTTATAAGGAAACGGCTGATGTTACCGTTATTATTACCATGAAAAAACATTTCATCAGCGATTTCAGCTTTCGGAATGTTGTTGGAAACTAAATCTTTCTAACAACCGAAAAGGTCAAATGAAAGCGAGGATATGCATACATACATTTTATATACATTATATATATATATATATATATATATATATATATATATATATATATATATGTCGCACACACACACACACACACAGAGGTAGGATAAAAAGTGTGCATACACGCACAAATACCTGCACGTACGTATATTTATTCCTCAGGTGCAGTTAATGAAATCTTCAGGTATGGAGATTATGACCATTATCTATCGCGTTCTCGTGATGACGATTAACAATTGTCTACACTATTTACATTATTCGGAATATAGTCCTCATCTTTATCGCCATATTTATTACAACGTTTCGGCCGTTTACGCTCCGGCCTTATTCAGGTGGTTGGAATGTCGAACTGAACCCTTTATTTCGCTCACTGGGGTAGACTGTTCTAGTTCCGTTTAATGGATGTCATTTATCAGTTATCTCCTGTTATTTCCTATCTCCAAGTTCTCCACTGTCTTAACTGGGTATTGAACTCACACTCTCTGGGTCCTGTTACTGGATCTAACCAACGCCTTTATCCACTGTGCCATGTGTCCTTGAGGACATCTGTGTATGAATTTAAGAATATTATAAACCTAATGTCTTCAGTAACCATTTTATACCAGTGCTCATATTGCAATTTTTGCTATTATCATTACATGTTTTTACCAAAGCTCATATTGCAATTTTCGTTGTTATTATCGCTTTTCTCTAGCACTCCTCATTACTGGTTCCCATATTGTATTCATTTCTATGCTTGGTCGGCTCAGAAGATGTTTGTGCTGATTCCAGTGATGTTCTTTGTCTATGCTCTCAGCCTGATCCCACAGAGGGCGGTGATCTCCCTTTTCTCTCCATATGTGGTCAGCCACGCCTGATTTTTCCACTTCCCCTCGTGTTACAGCTTTCTGGTGTTCTTGAAGCCTCACCTTAAGGGGGCGGCCTGTCTCCCCTTTATATTTCTTTCCGCAGCTGCACGGGATAGCGTACACGCAGACTTTAGTCATGTTCTCCTCTCTGGGGGGGGGTCTTACTCGGGATAGATATCTGCGAAGTGTCGTCAAGCTTTTGAAGGTTGTCCTGATGTTATATGGACCACAGATCCTTTTTATTTTCTCTGATAATCCCTTCACATAAGGCAGGCAGACTGTTTTCTGAGTGTTTTTGTCCTCCTCTTGTACCCGCCTATCCCAGTTTTTTGGGATTGCTGCCATGTACCCAGGGTAGCAGTTACGTTGTACGGTACTACTTATACTGAGCAATTATTTATCTAATATCTCTGGGCCGAAACGTTGTAAAAAATATGTCGAAAAAGATGAGGACAATAGTCCGAATAATAATACCTCATCTCAGAAATATAGACAGATACAATCTTGTCTATTTAAAATATAGAAATAACTATTAATTATCGTTCAAATACATAAGTTCGAAATAACTATTAATTATCGTTCAAATACATAAGTTCGAATGTCAAAGAATTAAAAAATAATAAATAAAAAATTTAAAGAATTATTTAAATTTGAATTTGAATTCGAAAATAAACACTATATCAAGGGGTGGTAACTGACGTTTTTTAGCATAAAATACCCTAGTGATGCTGATTACGTAAACTTGAATGCAGATTAGAAATATAATATAAACGTGGAAAATTCGATAAATGTATAATTAAATAAATAATAGGTTGAAAGTACTAATATACTCTAATGTACTTATAATGCTGAAATTATATATACACACAAGTTATAAATTAATTAAGTACAGTAATAATGCATTGCATATGTGTATAGGTATATAAGGAAAGTTATTGATAATGGGTTCTGAAAATATTATGTGTGTGTGTGTGTGTGTGTGTGTGTGTGTGTGTGTGTGTGTACCATATCTATGAATTATTTTTTAAGTAAGTTAAAGGCTTTATTGTCCCATGCGAACTGGTATCGAACTCCACACCAGACTTCACAGGTATGGTAGTATCCGATGTGGATGGTAGAGGATAAATTATAATAAATAACCAAAGTGATGCAAGCAATGCTCTTCTCTCGGTTAGCGTTACGTGTACTGCCAACGGGCTCGAATTCGGAATTTCCTAGGCTAGCTACTTACCAAGGCTAGAGTGCCGAATCTACGCCCTGCCTGGTGTTATGTTTTCTTCTGACCACACAGTGCAATGATTATACTGAATCATTTTTGCTAAGAGAGTCTGATACGAGAAAAATTCTGAAAATGAATCAATCATTTAATCAATTCTTGAACATAGCATTTCTGGCCTGAAGATTATTACATTCAAGCCACAAGTGGTAGGAACCATCCAAAGGAGGCCTTTTTAAGATAGAAATATTAAAAAGTCAGATGCAAGAAGAGAGCTCAATTTATAAAGTCTACACTGCAATATAAGGTATCACTCTGAAGAGATAGGTAAAAATTATCTGTAGAAATAAATTTATTACTATCTTTAATGAGATTCTAAGTTTTTTTTAATATGCATTTATCACGCTCACAGTTGTACTAATTGCTGCAGAACAAAATGCATATTTATTATTATTATATAAATATATATATATATATATATATATATATATATATATATATATATATATATATATATATATATATATGTCTGTGTGTGTGTGTGTATGTGTGTGTGTGTACGTATGTTACCTCTTTTCTGAAGGAAAAATGTGGGATGAGAAAACATAAGGGTATATTTGTATGTATATATATATATATATATATATATATATATATATATATATATATATATATATATATAATAGGTATAGTTAGTCCTAGTGATAAAAGTATCGATGGCAAATAACTGCGTTAAAATTAAAACTAGTAGTAAATATACATCTTTTCTCAGCGTTTGGTAAAATTCTGTGATTTATCAAACTCAGAGTTGTACCAATTGCTGGAGAATAAAATCCATGTTTATTATTAATCATAGTACATATATATATATATATATATATATACATATATATATATATATATATATATATATATATATATATATATATACATATATATATATATATATATATATATATATATATATATATATATACTAATAAATATATCTATGTGCGTGTGTACGTGTATGTCTGCATGTGTGAGTGTGTACATATGTGTGTTTTGTATATGAGTGAATGTTTAATATCTAAATATGGCTACAGAAAATCCACGGAGACTATATGTAATTTCCTTTGAATCTCTAGCAATTAATAATGCCTTATGAACTTGAAGGGCGAAACACGGCTCCCTGACAGTATCCTCGATCATAAAACCAACCAACCATGTCCAGATATTCTTTCTATTTTTTTTTATTTTGGGGATTTTTTCCTATCGTTCAAGAAGCAAGTAACACTATCCGTCATGTAAACGCTTTATCTTCCCAAGAGTGATGTATGTGGATGCCATCTTGAAAGCCTTCCTTACCCTGAGATATTCCACCTAGCAACATACCCCACTAAAATAAAAATGTGAATACTCATTATATATATATATATATATATATATATATATATATATATATATATATATATATATATATATAATAGGCAAGATAAAAAGGAAAGAAATGTTATATTCAAAAATTGACTCGGCGATTTTTTTAGCTGGCAAACCAAATATCCAAGACTAAAATCCTGGCTATTTTCTTCTTTTCCTGTTGCATGACGTGTGTATTATACTCATCTTTTTTTTTCTTTAACGTTTCTTCCTTCTTTGCCTTCATATATTGTCTTTGTAGATTATGTTTTTCTGCAGAGATACAATATAACATTTCGACAGCTGAGTTTAAAGACACGGAAAATATAAAAAAACCGTATAGATTATTCAGTTTTTAACATGGAGCGACGTATAAACAAAGAGGGCGTCAATAAATCTTCTTTTTTAAATTCCAAGCAGATGAGAGCCTTCTTCTAATAACTTCACAAGAGATGTTAAAATGATTTTAGATATAGTCAACATTTGAGGTGATTTCATATCATTTTTTGTTGATTTTCTTGCTTTGGATCGTAGTATTCTCCAGTCTTCACTCGTCGACTTAGAAAACAAAGAAAATAAGAATAAAAGAATCCTATTAAAACCGAAATATACCACATAACACGTAGCAGTGGGGGGTTCCTCTGTCATATACCACGCATTAACCTTTTCCCCAACGGAAGATTTCAAATGCATTCTTCGTTATCGTTCTTGTCCATTCTGCCAAGTGATCAATTCCTTCTATTTAAATAAAAATACAAAAACGAAACAAAATGACATAGGACTGTTACTACATCCTTTTATATCATCAAGTAAACCGCTAATATGAGGCATGAATAAAATAGGAACAGGATGAAATACGGATTACATCTCTATAAACAAAAACAAATGAAAATATGAATTTCAAATTAAAATGGAAAGTAATTAATTAGCGCGAAAATATATAGAAAATGTACTAATTTCTTTGTTTTCAGAGGTAGATTTACGTCCAAATTCAGACAGGATTTCACCTTTTGTTGTGGTAAACCCTCCTACAATAGAATGAACTCTTCCTCCTCTCATAAATACTAACTGCGAGACTTCCTAGGAGAGAGTCGTAGGGCAGCGGTGACGCAATGTTAACCTACCATTCGGACGTACACTTCTATCTGCTTATTACTAACACTCTTGCTTTGTATATATCTGTATTTTCAATACATTCGTTTCAACCTACCTCCGTCTTCCGTGTCTTTCCTTCTGGCCTCTAAACAGGCCACAACACCTTCCTTAACAAAGACCGCTGCAAATTCCAAGGTGAGATATTAAAAAATAACAGCGCTTAAAACAAAAACAAAATCTGAAAGAACCTTAAGGAAGTCGGTTAGGCTGTACAGTTAGACATATTGTTAAGCCGATATGGGATATTTGTTGATTGGTGTGTTATTTTGTCTCTATCAACTCAGACGAGGACAAAAGTTCGAAATAATCAAAATAATATTGACAAAAAATCTCAGAAATGAAATTAAACATATTTGACCTACGGCCACATCACGTTGAAATATCGGTTCCCGTACGATAACCGAAGTTAATCAACGTCGAGCCTAGTCAAACCAAGATGGGTGAGATACCAGTTGTTGTAAGCTTAGATGGTGTAATGAATAATGGCTCAGTATTATTAATCGGCGGGCCGAGTTCCAATTCCCGTTGGGTTCATTCTGTTCCTTTACGCGCAAATACCCATGGGAAAGGCATGAATCCACATCTTCTCCCCCAGCTATTAGTTAATTAGTAATACACGTATCACTAAACCATTATCATCCCCAAAAGAAAATTTTTACAATGCAAAACTCTTTTCTGGCTTTAAATAACCTGCAAAGGGTTGATAAGCCGTAGAAAACAAATCAATCAATCTAATTTATTACTCTCGACATATTTTAAGCTTAGACGTGGTATAATGGTTAGCAAGTTTGTCTCCCTAAATCAATTGCGACTGAATAGTGAGTTCAATTCTCACTGGGTGCCCCATACTTTCGACATTATGTAAGATCTAAGCTACGCTTAGAAAATCAGTTGCAGTGCGTCTCTTTCGGGGGGGAGCTGGGTTTATTGCCCGGCGCCTGAGGCTTCCCCAAAGGTGAAAGTACCGCGGGGTCTTGGGCAATTTTTCCACAGCACTGCTGTTAAACCCCCTTTAAACCTCGACCCTGTGTCAAATTCGGTAGCGAAGTGAGCGCGCTGGAAAATACCCTCAACGTATTTTAAGTGAATTTGAAACACTTTCAGTCTTTTTCGCTTATTTTAAAGACTGAAGACGTCATCGATTATTAATTTTGTGACATAAGACAAAATATTTTAATCTAGTAAATGGATTTCTTGGGGGATTGACTGCAGCTAAAGTGTACGTCGCTTATGTGATAGAGAATGGCAGAAATCTGTCCAAAGGATTTGTAAACGACAACCTAAACTAAATCAAACGTTAACTGACCCTCGAAAACTTCTTGTTGGTATCTGTTGTATCGTCGAGATGAATGATTACACCGAGAAGAATGAGTGCTTAATATATTTATTCAGCACCAGTATCCAGTGCTAACAAACACATGCAAAAATCACAGAAAAATAATTTACAAAACAATTAACAAGACAACTTACAAGGAATAGAGAAGGGTCAAATGCTGTATAGCCAAACGAAGTAAGGTCAGTCGGAATATTAATCAGCTTAGTAACAACTTATTAATCAACTGGTGAAGTCCTTAATCGTAGACTATTTAAATCTATCAGCCAGGCCATCTGACAAAATGCTCAAAGCGTACTAGATACTGTACAACAGTATTATACGATGAAAAATGTCTCACTATTCCTATTGAAGATGTTTAGACGTGCTACATTCTTTAGTTCCACCAGTTCGGACCTTTACAAGAAGGACACGTCAGGATTCGAACCATTTTCATTCTCTTCATATTCATATTTGGAAGAAAAAATTTCCATTCAGTCAGATTCTTCCCAGGACACACTACATTATGGAACCGATTCCATACGGGGTGATAGCACCTGTTAGGGTCCAGGCTATGGGCAAATAGTTAAGCCCCAAACTGGAGTCAAAATACTATGAAAGTATAAAAATAGAATTTTATAGTAAAAATACCAGCAATACATTTTTGAAAAAAATATTACCAGCAATAGATTCTTAAAAGAAATTATTAATGCTCCCAGAAAATTAAACTTTGGCATTAAATGAGCCATAGAAGTTGCTATGCCGCTAAAAACAAACAAATCTGTTCTAAAACTATTGTCTGCATTAAATAACCCATTAAAGTGTTGATATGCCACAAAGCAAAATAAATCTAAACCAAATCCATAGAGGATGCTTCTCTGAACATTGAAATCTTTTCATCTCTTGAAGTAAAAATAGTTATTCATCCTACATATCCTTATAATCTGCAGGGTGCGATGTGCAAATTGTCGCTATTTTATATTTTTAATTTCGCGCATGCGCATTCTTTGTTTTTGATTTTGTCGACTGTATAATAGGGTCAGTTGGGAATCACTTGTGAGAAAGAGAGCACTATGACGCAATTCACTCTGCCAGAAATTTGGAAAAGGCATGCTGTACTGCTTGGCATTCGCACCGAAGAGTGTTTGGGTGCCAATCTGAGGATAGTGCAGAGGATTCGGAAAGAGTTGGATGAGTGTAATGGTGATTACGAAGGTACGGCAGCTCGGAAAACTCACTCTGATCATTCTGATAAAAGAAACCCTGAATTTGTTGGTGATGGCTTCAAATTGAAGTGCCTTGAGGAGGTAGTGCTGCCCTGGTGCAATAGGGTGGCTGTGAAAGACCCTAGCAACATAACTATGCACCATGCTACACATGCAAGAGAACCAAGTTATGGCTGTCAGACAATGTCTGCGACCACATCAACCCTTACATCTGGCCTTCCCACTTACCAGGCTACAACCCCGTGTCGAGAGACCAAGAAAACACCTTGTAACACCAAAGATGAACAGTTGATTTTAAGAGTTGTGGAATTAATTAGCCAAAGCAGCAAATAAATTAATGCGAGCAAATTATAAATATTCATATCAGAAATTCCGACAAGCCGGCGGACATTATTCCGAAAGAACAAAAATGTGAAAAAAATTATCGCATGAAGGCTCACTAACGCGTCACGAACAATAAAGTGTTTTTCTTTTATAAATTTCCGCCCGATGAACGTCAAAGTCTTAGAAAAGCCATAGTGTGAAATATATGCTATATTGGTGATGCTCGTTTAAAACTCTCTCTCTCTCTCTCTCTCTCTCTCTCAAGTGAAGTGTGATCCAGGTTTGATCCACCCGCCATGCTACTTATATAGTAGCAAAGCACCCTCATTCCCTCCCTGTTCCATCGGCGAGAAGTAACTTTCACCCAAACTGCTTTTTCCCGCGAACCACTGCCCTATGGAACAGACTTCCAAAAGACCGTCGGCATGATGGAGCCGACGGTCTGCTGCTAAAATAAGTGAGCAAACCTGCCAAATATAAATTGATTGTCTTCGAGTCGATAAATTTTTCCGGACTGAAATCACTTCCCTCATATCGAGACGGTATTGTGGGGTGGGGAATGTTTGTCTGGCACTGGGAAAACGAAAACGTCTTGAATTCTTTAAATGAGCTGTTTGTATTTCCCAAATTGTTATCTGATTAAGAATCGTTGAAGTCGGGGTGAAACTTTGCCAAGACGCCCCGATATCCACAACACGTCCCTTACCACTCGCACACATACATACGTACAAACTAGTTTCCTGGATCTTAGAAATACGAAAAGAACGTCTGGTATATTTTAAATATCTGCGATAGCTTGGATAAAAACGTCGAATGCAATCGGAAAAGATTATTGTAGAAAGCGGGAACTCCAGTCAATGGTAATTGCAGGCCGTGACGTTTTAAAACTTGACGTAGTTGCTTATCCTTAACGCTCACCTGTCATTACTCTCCATTTTAACCTGTCATTACTCTCCATTTTAACGACTTACAGAAATAATCCAATTTCTAAAGACTAGAAAGAGAGTGCGTGACATTTCTGACCAAAAGTAGACTGAACTCTTTTAATTATACCAATTCTTACTAACAGAATTTTAGAACTTGAGACAACGGATTCTGATAAGAACTTTCCACGACGTGAAACCTTTATTTTAAATATCCTGTATATTACATTTTCAATCTTTCAATATTCGTTCGTTGAATTTAGTATCTCGTTGTCCACATATAAATATGTAAATAACTAGATCAGTAGGCCAATCATAGAAATGAAGATCGTCTGTTTTAAAATTTGTGATTAGGAAAGAATATATATTAGATATAACTCTTCAATAATACTTCAAATACCAGACAAAAGCTACACATATCTATCTATCTATCTATCTATATATATATATATATATATATATATATATATATATATATATATATATATATATATATATATATATAAAAGTGAACATAGAAGTCAACACTTAGAGGCGACACTCTGTTTCATGCTAGTGCAATCGTCAGGCAACTCAGACTGTCGCCTCTAAGTGTTGACTTCTATGTTCACTTTTATATTTACACACGCTCTATCTCAGATATTGAGCACTTTATCCCATAAATATAGCACACTTTAAGACTATATTTCTTCATATATATATATATATATATATATATATATATATATATATATATATATATATATAGCATAATGAGAAGCCACGTATACTTTCTTAATATGTATATAATATTTGTAAGTTTTAAATTTTTTAAAAATTGAATGTTTTTTTGTGAAAGTATTTATTTATATTTTTATATTTATATATTTATATTTATTTTTTATATTTATATATTTATATTTTTTATATATATATTTCTATATATATTTATATATTTTTTTATATTTATATATTTATTTTTCATATTTATATATTTTTATTTATTTTTTATATATTTATATATAAAAAATATAAATAAATACTTTCACAAAAAAACATTCAATTTTTTTTAAATTTACAACATTTCAGTTGTCTTTTCTATATTCTATATATATATATATATATATATATAGAGAGAGAGAGAGAGAGAGAGAGAGAGAGGGAGAGAGACAGACAGACAGACAGACAGAAAAAGAAGGAGACATAGGGACGGGGGGAGAGAGATACTTACTTAACTGAAATATAATTCCAACTAAATGCAGGTTATCTTTGATACTGTCGAATACAGTGCTCTCTATTATGTGTATAGAGCTATATACAATTTCATGTTATCTTTTCATAGATCTTATTACAGGTTGAAAAAGTAGACACGAAATAATAAGATATAATCTGACTGTGCTTACCCTGATCGTTTTAACTATGCCGATTTTTATAACCTTAAAAAAAATCTGAACATTATACTATATAGGGTGTCCCAAAAAAACTGACATCATTTTGTCGACTAATAACATAGTCAATTCTCACTCATATGATCTCAAATTTTAACAAAATGTGTAAAAACTAAGTTGATTGTGTGGAATAATCTCAATGAGAATCTACCAGGAAGAAGGATTGGATGTGCCAAAGATAATCACACAGCAGAAATGACCACCATGTTCACCTGATTCACCTTGTGATTTTTTCTATGGGACCATGTGAAAGGACAGGTCTATATCCCCCTATTCCTACAACCGTAGACGAACATAAACAAAGAATTCCTAAGGCGCTGGCGAATGTTACGCAAGACATGCAACAGCGTGTTTGGCAAGAGTTGGACTACTGTTTTGACGTGTGCCGTGTCACAGATGGTGCGGATATATTGAACATTTGTGAAATCGCTTATAAAATCGACATCCCTTTGAATATCTTGATCGAATTTTGAGAATTAAATCTTTTATTTTTCAACACAAAGCCTATTTAATTTTGTTTGCATGTGACATTTAATTATTCAGATATTCACATTTTAAATGATGCCAAAGTTGAGGGAACAACCTATAAACTCAAATTTTATTAAAGTCTACTGTTTACATTATTCGGACTATTGTCCTCATCTTTGTCGCCATATTTATTACAACGTTTCGGCCTTTCAGTATCTGTCTATATTTCTGAGATGAGGTATTATTTACATTATTTACATTATTTGGACTATTGTCCTCATTTTTTGCCATATTTATCACAATGTTTCGGCCGTTGTATGCTCCGGCCTTCTTCGGGTAGTTGGAATGTCGAACTGAACCCTTTATTTCGCTCGCTGGGGTAGACTGTTCTAGTTCCACGTGCCATGTTTAATGGATGTCAGTTATCAGTTATCTCCTGTTAATTTTTCCTCTCCAAGTTCTCCACTGCCTTAACCGGGTATTGAATTCACACTCTTTGGGTCCTGTCACTGAATCTTACTAACTGAAGAAGGTTGGAGCGTACAACGGCCGAAACTTTGTAATAAATATGGCGACACAGATGAGGACAATAGTCCGAATAATGTAAATAGTGTACATAATACCTGATCTCAGAAATATAGACAGATACCGAACGGCCGAAACGTTGTAATAAATATGGCGACAAAGAAGAGGACAATAGTCCGAATAATGTAAATAGTGTGCATAATATCTCATCTCAGAAATATAGACAGATACTGAAAGGCCGAAACCTTGTAATAAATATGGCGACAAAGAAGAGGACAATAGTCCGAATAATGTAAATAGTGTACATAATACCTCATCTCAGAAATATAGACAGATACTAAAGACTACTGGTTTGTTTCAATTATTTTTTTAGTGGATGTCTATAGCTTTCTTTTAAAACTCTACACAAATTCGGTTCGAAAGAGGTTTAAAAACTGGTTTCCATACACGAAAAATCTGGTATTCAGTGACCGAATAATTAGTACTGGAGAATGTTACGCAAGACATGCTACAGCGTGTTTGGCAAGAGTTGGACTACTGTCTTGACGTGTGCCGTGTCACAGGTGGTACGCATATTGAACATTTGTGAAATCAGTTATAAAATCTACATCCCTTTGAATATCTTGTTCAAATTTTGAGAATTAAATTTTTTTATTGTTCAACACGAAACCTGGTATTCAGTGACCGAATAATTAGGTTTATTTTCTCTGAAATAATTATTTCTCTATATAGTTTTCTTTTACTAAATGTTATAGTTTTTTTCTAATATTGATGACAGTTTCCTTCCAAATCTTTTGTTTAAGGCAATGTGGAAAATCGCCAGTTTATGTTATTTGCCCTTCATGGGCTACCAATGTTTGGTGTTGTTTAGGAGATCGCTGAAATTGTTGCAAAGTCAACTTGGACGTCTCTTTTCAGCATCGTGTTTGGTTGGCATTCAATTAATTTACATTCAAATTTGCTGATAGATTTTGCATAGAAAATCGGCTACTAATGAAGTCACATATATTTAATAATAGCTAGGAAAAGGCAAAATTTATAATATATATAATTTTTATTCGTAGGAATATAATATATATTCTTTGGTTTAGATTTTTAATAAAAAAGCTAAAAAAAAAACAGATTTCGTCTCAGGGCTTACCAAGTTTATTTTTTCTGGGAATAAAAAAATTATAAAAGCGTATAAATTAAATTAACGAATGGGATAGAATGGAAAAAAAATTTAAAAAATGAATTTCAAGAAAACTAGAGTCCAATAACATTCAGTCCCAGTAAGCATTCTCTCTATTTACAAAGGGAAGGCTCACGGGATCTGATATACAAGGACTCTAGAACCTTGAGGTGAAATGTGGAGTGGGACAAAAAACGGTCCACACTAAAATCAACCACACATTTCCTGCTATTTATTACATGCTCAGCAATAGTAGAGCCAGAAGTATTGGTTAGTTGGCGCTTCCTGGCAACCGGATTCAAAATACTGGCGGTTAAGTGCTGTTTTAGTTTGGTTTACTCTGGTTTGGTTTATTTTGTTTTACGGCATATCAACCTCAATGGGTTACTGAATGCCGACAACATTTTTAGGATAGATTCGTAGGAATATAATATATATTCTTTGGTTTAGATTGGTTTCGTTTATTTTGTTTTACGGCATATCAACCTCAATGGGTTATTGAATGCCGACAACATTTTTAAGATAATACTCCTCACAACCTCCTGACCAGAGGTCTTGAAGCTGGATGTAGTTTATCGTCTTACCCAGGATGCGGATGTAGTTTAACGTCTTACCCAGGACGTAAGTTTTGTTTTATTCTCGAACCCAAACACTAGGACGCCCTCCCTAATTATTCGAGTTCACAACTACACTTATATTGGTAAATCACTGAA
The DNA here is from genome assembly GCA_964036315.1 of Acanthosepion esculentum. Classification (NCBI taxonomy): domain Eukaryota; kingdom Metazoa; phylum Mollusca; class Cephalopoda; order Sepiida; family Sepiidae; genus Acanthosepion; species Acanthosepion esculentum. The sequence continues at coordinate 4,864,709 of OZ038481.1, forward strand.
TTAATATATATTTATATTTTTTGCTCGAATCGACAAATGACCAGATGATGTTATGTGGAGTTTGAAAAATTAAGCAAATAAAAAAACACAAATTTGTTCTATTATTTTTCAGTAATGAAAACACTGATTTTCATTCTATGGCGCTCAAAATAAGAAAGTAAAATCTTCCCGCCGTTTTCTTAATTGGCAAATTGAAGGTACTTTTTCATCTTATCTGATGCCAATGGTTCATTGATAACACCCCCCTTGTGGTTTGGCTGTGTATCAGAAGACAAGGAGCTTTCTCCACACTCACCTCATATATAAACTTGTCTCAAGCCGTAAACGAAGGAACTGAAAGCGCCATTAAACATGAGGAGGTTCATTCAGTTCGAAACAAAAGACTTCTTTGCTCGTTTGCCAAGTTACAACTTCGCTTTCAAATATTCTTATCAACTAAAGCATTTTTGCCAAAAGGAAGAATTCAGTGTTAAACCACAAAAGTGAAAGCGAAACATAATCGTTGTCAGTTTTCCTCGCTTTTCGAATGTTCGTTTTAAGTCAATTCACTTTCATTAAAGACTTTCATTCGTACAGGTTTTTCACTGTCCGTTATCCGAAATGATGTAAGACGAAGAGGCCGTTACCACCTTTTATTTTTGCCTGCTTCGATGGCGAACCTCAAATTTGTGCTTTAGGGAAGGCTTGAATTTTTTGGTTTGGGGATGTTTTTTTCTTATGGAGTTCTTTATAACAAGTGGAAGCCTCTTGCAAAACTATTTTCATCATATCCTTTCGAAATAAAAGTCATACTTTGCATCACCGCTAATCTTGGCGAAAAGCTCATTGCTGCTTTTTAGATGTAAGAACGCTCAAATCTGTGATCCATATAATTTAATAACTTCTTCTTTGGTTCATATCACTTGGGTGCCACAAAATTTTATATGGAAAATCTTTATTTTGGATAAATCTGTATTCCCTTTGAAGACGATCAAATCATAATTTCGCGGATGCAGTTTATCGTCATACCCAGGACGATGTACTTTAATATAATCCTCCGCTTAATGTTGCAGATGATTAGAAACTTAAGGTAGAAAGTGAATTCTAAAGATCTAACCCTGTCTGTTAGTCCCTCTCTTTGCCTTTTGACATTGCACCTAAGGAATTTCAGTGAGAATTTGAACTCACAATCAATCTCAACACACTTTTAGGATAGTTTGATCCGGCTTTAATTCAGAGTTTATTTATTACAGACTAGTTGCCACACAAAAGTATAGGACCCAAGGCCTTATTACCGCGTTTGTCCTGCTATTTTACCCATAAAGAGATGGATTCATACCTTTCCCAAGGGTAATAGTACGTAAGTGAATGTAATGAAGTCTACTGCAATCCGAACTTGGCTCTGCGATTCCTTAACCAATACTCCAACCTTTCTTCAATCCTTTTTCAGTCAATCACTTAATTCTATGCATCATATCTGGCCTCCGACGGGCTCATTCATTTGAAACGCAAATATTTTTGGATGACGGAATTTCCGATAAACGTGCAGTAATCTGATAAAAATGTAGTGTAAATAATTTCATTTCCAAATTATGAAGCTAAAAATAAAAAGGGATTCTTAAAATTGGTCAGTTGCTCAGATTTCATAAGTCGGTTTGTTCAGGAAAAGTTTCACATCATAGCTACGTAAATATACTTTTACGAAATGTTGAGTCATTAAATTTTAAAGTAGACTGTTAATTGCACAATCCAAGATACAATCCAGAAATACTTTTACAAACTTCAGAGTTCATAGTGTGTGGTGCTACGGTTCCTGTCTCAGCAAAACGATGATAAACAGCGACAAAGGTTGGATTTAATCGGCTGCCTTCGGTCTGGAAACGCAATCTGATACAGCCGTACAGCCTCGCGTCCATTACCATTCGCACAGACGTATGTAAAAATCATATCTGTCTGCTCAAGATATGAATATCCTTCTCAGGTAACAGTACTACACGCGTTAAACGTTGAGGACACACTAGCCACAAAGGAACAAGAATGACAAATGTAACCTAGTCAAGTCTATATGGCAACACACCGCCATCATTTCTTTAAAATTAATAATTCAAAAACGAAGGATTGGCGGATATATGTTTATATGTATTTATTCCTTGTTTTGATATATATATATATATATATATATATATATATATATATGTGTGTGTGTGTGTGTGTGTGTGTGTGTGTGTGTGTGTGTGTGTGTGTGTGTGCAAGTTTCATTACTTTCAGGTACTGCAGTTACATTTTTCATTGAATTTTTTTCTTGTGTTTCCAGAATTTATAATTTTCTTCTTTTCTGGACAAATTATGGAGAAAAGGTTTTGTATGTCCGAGCACTTTTGCCCATTATCAAGGATGTTTTTATTCTTACTTTGAACTGAATCTGTGGATTCTTTTTCTGATTGTATCTAGAGTTATCGAAATGTTTTATTTTTCAAAACACGGTCAGCACATTGTGCCGTGTTCATAGATGATTTTACTGAGTGCTGACTTTTTCTTTTTTATTAATTCTTCCATTATTTTTAGTCATCTTTTACATGTGGATGATGCTATTATATTTGTATTATCAAAGAATATGTTAGGCATAGTGTTTCATGCTTATTTCCATAACATCCAGTTTTAAAATTGTTTTGTGTCATATGCTCAAAGAGATGTAAGGTGTAATGAATTCGACTGTAATTCGAACTCGGCTCTCCGATTCCTCAATCCGTGTCTCCTCCATATATATATATATATATGTATATATATATATATATATATATATATATATATATATATATATATGTATCCGATGCGATGAGAACGAAAGTAATATATAAATTCCAACGTTCACAGCATTAATTCAAAAGAGGGCTCGATAGTGATAGTAGAGCGAAAATTTTCGACTCTCACCCGTCGAAGTGCAGTTGAAAATGCACTGAAACCAAGTTGCATCTTTGTAGTGACTAAAATGATTTTGTCTATAAGATAAAATTATAATAAATATATATATATATATATATATATCCTTTAATTCTTTATATATATATATATATATATATATAGAGAGAGAGAGAGAGAGAGAGAGAGAGAGAGAGATAGTATGTCTAAATTATTTAAGCATATATATATATATATATATATACATATATATATATATATATATAACGTAAATCATTCATACGAAAAACAAATATTTGTGGGTCATTTAACGCCGAAGCATATTTTTGACTATTTTTTTCTATTGAATACTGCTTTAACAACTTTTTGGGCGATAATAATATTTTATTTATTTATATACAAGTCCTTATATTTAACCCATAGTTGGGGGTAGAAAAGAAGGATCACTGCCTTTTCTAAAGGGTATTTGCGTGTAAATGAACATAACGAACTCGACTGGAATACGACAGTATAAATATTTGCCAACTTATGACCTGCAGTTGCATATCAAAGAATCCAGGTTGGTATAAATACACGAGGAAGAAAAATTGATTGATATTCTTTTTTGTTTTTTTTGGTTGGTGATCTCATAATTATTTTTCATCGAAGGATTCTATATTCTGTCCTGCATTTGATTTGGAAATTAAAGTTTCATTAATTAGAATAATTGCATTGTTATGAATGAAGAGTGATCTCCCCTTGTTTTGTTACTCCTCTTTGGGAGAGCTATTTCTGTTTTCTGGGACTATAAAAGGACACTGTCCGCGGGCATTCTATTCTCGCTTGAATAAAGCTTTCTTAAAGCCTACACCTGCGTGCTTTTGTCATTACACGTATTACTTACCTTTTAGGCAGAATATTTAGCTGTTAAACAAAAATTGTTTTGTGTCATATTTTTATGTTTATTTGCAAAAACTAATAACGTAAAAAGCTCGATGAAAGTTATTCAAAGTGTGGTAACTCCATAATTTTTACAGAGGTTGTCGTTTGTTACCAATCTATAAGAGGAGGTCGAAAAGGAAATCTCCGACTGTATAGAAATGCAACTCATTTAGATATTACTTTATTTAAAAATCCTCTTTTGCAATTATTGCTCTAAAAGAAGTGATTTAAACAGATATTTAGGAAGCATGTTTCGAGCGAGCATAATGTCACAGTCGTAGTATGCACTACCAGAATCGATCTCCGTACACAAGCGAAGAATCTGAAACTAACTTGCAAACATATCGCTCTGGGAAGCCGTTCTACGATAATTTCTGGCATCTAGTAGCACGCTTCCTATCCTCAGACTAAATATCCTTCTATTGATGTCGGCGGCAAATCACCCAACCATCTCGTGTTAATCCGCCAACACTTACCAAAATTAAGCGTCCTTATTTTCATTCCATTCCCGGCAGGAGTCTTGTCTGACATCTTCTGGGTAAAATGGTAATAATAACCTTGGCACCATCTCGTTGTGTCTCAACGATACCAGTGCCTATTAATAGCAAGAAGCTATTTATCTAACCGCAGACTGCAAACCGATTCTTCAGTGTATCTTACCACGTTGGCATGTGGTATAAATCACTCGGGCTTTGCTGCAGACATCAGTGCATTCTATTTCTCTTGTTGCAATAGAAAGATAAATCAGTTTGTATATCTACAACTTCGAAAATGTTTTTCTCATTTAACTGATACAAATATTCATATGCTTCTTTCTTAGCCGCAGACCTCAGTTTGCAAACCACATATGTGTATTCTTTCGTCGAAACATAGAAATATGAATAGAAAGAATAAACATTTGAATGAAAAATTAAATTGTACAAATCTTCTCCGTAAACTGCTTAATAAACTCTAATAAAATTATTAAATAAAGAAATTTTAAAACCTTGTAAAAATTTTACAACCTTGTAAATAATATTGACGTTTTTATTGTTTTGTTTTTTTTTTTGTTTTATCCCACAGATTTCAGAACTGATATGAGGCTGGGCTAAAAAGGTCATAGGCTGACTATGAAGGAGTGATGTTAGAGCTGTGAAATCTTTCCTATATTAATTTAAACTCTTCTTATTAATAATAGTATTGTTTCCTTCCAGGTAAATTGATATCTGACTGTTCATAGAAGGCCGTTTATTTTGTTGATTTTTTTAATTTTTTTTTACAGTTATTCAATTTTATTGAAGAAAGTAACTAATAATAACAAAACAAGTCATTGAAACGAAGCAAGTTCAGTCGAGCAATGATGACAATTCCAGAACAACGTAACTATAAACAATTTTTTCTATCCTCTGCCAGCCGCTATGATGGAGAAAGCATTATCTCTAACCATCGCCAGTGAGACACGCTACAAGAGCCACTCCGTTTCGCGAGGCTCGTTCCTTAATCGAGACGCAATCGCGCCAATCCTCCGAAGGAACGCCATCGAACGAGGGCCAATAACCCATGAAGTCTCCACTGCCACAGGAGTAAAAAAAAATCTATCAGCAAGAGAAGAATATTTAGCTATTTTCTTTTATCTCTGCGTCTCGGGCGACGAACCCCGGCTCAACCGCGGACCTGATCAATTTACCGGCCGAAAATGTATCTGCACAGGTCGCATCCCAAATCAACGACTTACGCATTTTAAAAGGGAAGATGGTAATGCCATCCGGCCGCTTTCCATCACCATGGTCGAGGCCTATGGGTTCGATTTGGGAAGGGAACCCAGCTGCATCCAAACCTCTTTTGATGATGTCGTTAATTGCTGCATGCCGTGGAAAGAGGCCGGCACTACGACGACAGGAGAGAGGATTCAAACCAAACTCATCGATGGAGGCTCCACATCTACATCTGTGACGCTCACATAATTTGAGTCCAAGACGGATCGCGACTCCGACCCGAGTGCACTCATCATCTATAAGGGTACCGGTAGATGAAGATGGCACTGCGTTGAGACAGGCGCCACTACTAGGGTTGTGAAGCAGATAGTAGACAGGGAGGCGATGCTGATCCAGAGAGAGCCTCAAATTAGTAAACTTGGCTTCGCATTTTATTTCATCCCAGCATTTTTTGCTTTGATGTGTCTAGTGGGATAGAAAGGGATAAAAAAACACATCAACAGCAGATATGACGTCATATGACGTCATCATCACTGCCATATTTGTTCAAGATTCCAAACAAATCGTTTCGAATGAAATTTAAAACCCTGTCCTGCATCAGGAGCACTTGTCATGGAAACCATTCCAAGCTAGACATAATTATCACTTGATTTGCTTTCGTTTCGTTTGTTTTACGGCATATCAACATCTCAATGGGTTATTTAATGCCGATAAGCTTTTTATTGCTGCTAATATTTTTCAACAAATCCATTGCTGATAATATTTTTTTAATGTATTACTGGTAATAATTTTTTTAAATATATTCCAGGTAATATTTCGTTTCAAAAAATGTATTGCTGGTAATAATTTTGTCTTGAAAAATTCATTGCTGGTAATATTTTTTACAAAACTGTATTGCTGGTACTAAAAACTATTTTTATATTTTCATTGTTTTTTTTACCCCAGTTTGGGGGTTAACTACTTGCCCATAGCTGGGGCCCTAACAGATGCTACCACCCCAGGTCAGGGTGGACCTGGGAACACAAGCAATTAAGAGGTGGTTCCACGCTCCTCAAAACCTCCTGATCAGAGGCCTTGCTGTTGGACGTAGTTTATCGTCTTACCCAGGACGCGGATTTAGTTTATCGTCATACCCAGGACGCTATCAAATTAAAGAAAAGGTTATAAAAGCTGATTGTTGTAAGTTAGTATCTAAATTGCTTAGAGATCCTCAAGTCAATTATCTTTCATTAGTACGTATAATTTATTATTATTTTAAACTGTTGACCATGTTCACCATAGTCTATGAATATAGAATCCAGCGCAGTACGTAATCTGTTCAATGAAACAACGTTAAAGATTAACACTCCTGAGTCAGACACTCTACTGAATCTGACTATATCGCCAATACCAGTCTTCGATATCAAAGGCTGGCAGTGAATAAACATGGCCGCTTTTATACACGTTACATGGAATATTTTGAGCCTTCTGATTGAATAGTCCTTCTATTGGTGAACTATAAAAAGAGTCAGCTCATTTTGGCTGGCTCACTAGTACACCTAAGTACTCCAAAACTCCAACATATACTTCATCATTTTGTTTGTTTAAATCCCAACGTGTTGGTACATTCAGATCAAACTACAGAAACTTGAAACAAAAGAACATAAACCTTTCACTTGCACTTGTTATACAGTGATTCCTGTGCTAAATTGTCTACCAATGCCGCCTTCAATGACATTTTTAGAAGACTTCCCATCTAACTTCCACTCCTTTTTATGCGATGCTATTTCTGTTGTCCGCCCAGTTTTATTAGAAGTGATTGAAAATAATACAGAAAAAAATGGAAAGAAAATGTTGATAAAAGTGTTTTAAAATGTGTGGTTTCTATCCAACCCTACTGAGGAAAGGCTGCACGATATTCATGCAACATGGTAACCAGACTGGACCTTAATGCCTGTGAATAAACAGGCATTCTCCTGTCGGATTACTCAGGGTGTTTCTTTACGGTGAGTAATTTTCATTCATAATGACTTTGTGTCACTTTACAACAATGTTGAAACTTGGATCATTGTTGTTTTTCTTACGAATGGTCACAACAAACTAAACTGTCTGAAAACTAAAAATTGTTTTAAAAAAAATCAAGTAAACTGTTATTTAAAAAAGCTAACTTATATCGTTTTTAACTTTGTTTTTTGAATCACTTCTTTTCAGATATGTTAGTTTTTTGTCAAGATTTTAGATTATTATTATTATTATTATTATTATTATTATTGTTATTATTATTATTTGTGGTATCATTTTGCCAGAGGTTAATTTAAGTGCCTAATTACGAAGCCCTCCTCTGGTGTCTATGATAAAAAAAGGGCACGCTAGGATAGCTATCTATACACATTTGAGGCATTTCTTTTCGTTGAAGAAGTTTTTTTTTAAGACGAAATGTGCAGTTCTGCATAAAGTAATCTTTTGTAGCTCTGAGAAGCAGGAATTTTACTCGCGGGATTTTCATTACCCATCTTTATCATAACCAATGCCCCGATGACAACAGGGATAATTTTAGTTTTAAGTTTCCAAATGTTTTTTTTTTTTTACTTTCATTTGCAGGTGCTTTTATTTTACCAATTTTTGAAATTCTTTTTTAAAATCATTGGAATCTTGTGTGCATGTTGTATGAATTAGTTTGTAGGATCAGGATCAGGATCAGGATCCGGATCAGGATCATCATCATCATCATCATCATTATTATTATTATTATTATTATTATTATTATTATTATTATTTCCTTTCATTTGTGTTGTATACTCATTTCATTCCGGGTCCCAACCAGAGACCTAAGGTCAGAAATGGCTTCATCACATTTTCAACTAAGCATTTTTGTAAAAAAAAAAAAAGAAAAAAATCACACATTTTACATAGATCCTATCTCTGTAACCGGGCCTAGGTGATATTCATAAAGTGTCAGCTGTACTTGTGCGTACAATTTTTCGCATTTCCTTAAGGCATGGTTTACCAGGTCTCACTTCAGTGATTCTGTCGGAACCTTTTCCAATCAAACAGAGGGCTCCAACTACAACTAGAATTGTTGATGTCCGCATGTGCCACATTTGTTAGATTTCTACTTCAGGAACCTTGGATTTTGATATTTTTTGAAAATTTACAGAAATACATTATAGACTGCAGGAGCTGCCATGTCAACAAGAAGGCACTTTCTGTTTTTTTGTGGTCTCTTATCACGCCGTATGTACCGTAAAGTCCCGTAAAATTGTTACAGATCGGGCCTGGGTGATGCACATACCAATTTCTTGCATTTTACATATTCTCCAATGCAGATATTGGCCCACACTCTATCACGCAGACTTTTATATTCAGTGGATGCCTGCTCCTGTAATATGCTTTCTTTTCTTACTTTCTTCTGGTATGTTGTATTCCATCTCCTTCGCTGACTCCGAGGTATTTATAGACTTCTTGTTCTAGTTTCGTATATTTGTAGCAAAATCTAAATCTATTGAGTGTGTTTCTATAATTCTCCCTTTCTTGAATCTTACTTTTGAACATTTATCTAATCCAAAATCAATGGTGACGTCATTGCTGAAACATTTTACAGTATTGGGGAGACCCTTCAACTCATTGCCGTCTTTGGCAAAACGTTTGATATTATCTATGTAGAGGAGGTGATTAAACACCTTTTTACATTTGTATCTGTAGTAATTACTGTTTAGTTTATGCGAAAGAGGGATTAAGGACAGAGAGAACAGTCAGGGAATCTCCTTGAATGATTCCGAGTCGGATATTCAGGCGATTCGAAGTGGCATTGCCTTTGGCGTGATTTTGGTATAATGACTTTGTAAATTTCCAAATCCTTAAGGGTCCAAGAGTGTGACACACTATCAAACGTATAAATCTTGGATAGATTAACGAAACGGTAAGCCATCCAAATTTTTGCTGAGGTTTCTACATTTTACCTGTATTTTTCAGGGTCATTTTATTTATCAGCTGTTGATTTTTGCAACAATATGAACCCCTTCGACATCCTTTTTATTCCAACGGAAGAATATTGTTTGCTTCGAGAAAGGTTTAAGTACTGTTCGTCAGGACAGACGTGATCAATTTATATGAGGTGAGCAGACATGTTATTGGCCTATAATTTTTTGGATCATCTGTTTCACCCGTCTTTCGTAAGAGATATGTAATACTGTCAGTCACACATTCTGTAATTTTATTGATGTCATTAATAAATTTTGCATGAGAGTTTTATGCATTAATGTCAGATGATAGAGACAAAGTTGGGTATCTTGTCATTTCCTGGGGATTTCCATTCGGGTTTTTTTTGTTAGAACTTGTCTAATATTATTCTTGGTTATTTTCTATTATTATTATTATTATTATTATTAGTAGTAGTAGTAGTAGTAGTAGTAGTAGTAGTAGTAGTAGTAGTAATAGTTATATAGGAATAAAGTTTTGCTGCCGACACTTGAGTTTGAACATAGATCGCTAGTGAACAGGGGCGATCCCATTATTAAATTAAGTAGACCATGTGACCAAGGAGGAAGTGCATAAGTAGGAAGTGACATGATGTCTAGATTGATTGCTATTTTAGTCTATCCTCTATTACTATTCGAATCGTTATTTCTAGTCTATCCTCTATTACTATACAGAACGCTATTCTCTACTCTATTCACTATACTATTTCTCTATTCAAATCCCTACGCGGTGGTTACTATTCGAGCGAGTATTATCGAGCAAGTACCATTAGTGCGAGTGTTATTCGAAGGCGTCTGACACCAGCATTGTTCAACGGTGTCACTGTAGGTGTATCTGCGATTACAAAGTCTCTATTACAACGAGCATTACGAAAGTGACAACGAGTATTTGAAAAAAAGTGGCACCGAGTGTTCGTTGCCATCACAAAATTATTATTATCTGCAAGCATAGCAAATGTTACAAGAGTTGACAAGGTACAAGCTGTCCACAACCAACACCATTCAAGAACTCTTCGGAATATAAGAACATTCCCAAGGAATACAGTTTTCTGTAAATGACTACTCTTGACATTTTGGAAGTTTAATATTTCTGGTGCTTAGAACACCAAAACCGACCAGGATTACTTGCACTCTCTTCAGTGACCGCAATTTGTACACGTCGTATTTTAACCTGTCAAAGGTTTACTTTTTTTCATCTTTCTTGTCAGTTATTCTGTTGTCATACATTTGACATAAATTATCTATGAAGACGCATGTTTTTCTCCTTTATATCAATATATTAATATTGAAATACGATCCTAAAATAATAATAATAATAATAATAATAATAATAATATTTTGCCATAATTACTTTACACGTTTACTTCCTCAGAGAGCATAGGTAATGTGACCTCAAATCAGTCACTTTGACTGTTTTGGACTATTGCAATTTCTCACTATGCTTCACACTTTACTTTGAAAGCTTTCTTCTGGTGTGAAGTCTTTTTTCTTTTGCCAAATAAGATAATGGCATGAAAGGGTCACCTGGAAAGACAACAAGCTGATTGGTTCATTCTTGCAAAGACAGTTTCAGAGAAAGTACAATTTATAATCACGATAGTGATCCAAGAATTTCTCATATACGGTTACCCAAAAAAACGAGAACTTTTTAACAATCCAATAAAACCAAGAGTGATGGAAGAAAAATATTTAATTCATAGTAATTGAAACCTTAAAACATGCCATTTAACAAAAATGATGGAATTTTCATTTTTTTTTAAATTACGTCCTGTAGATGGCGTCCTCCTGTACGAATGCATTCTTGAAATCTGCTGTTGAGATTCCTCATTGACTGCTGCAACATCTCAGCTGGGATACTGTGAATTTCATTCTCGTTACTAAATTGGCGAAATGTTTACTTTCTCAAGGTTACTGTCTCGCAGTGTTGCCACTTGCTCATGTCTGGCAATACGCACTTCAAAAATTCCCATTTTTTGGGGGGGGTGTCACCCGGTATATACAGAAAGAATTCCCTCCTCCTCTAGGCAACTGAGCAAAAGAAAACACACCGCATGATATTTTAAATCCTCCCGCCTTTAACGGCATTCATCGGTTTGTAGTCAATAGTTTAACATCATAGAAATAACACCCACTACAATCATTATAATTAACTTCAGCCATACAAGCTGTCCTGGTATGACGATAAGCGACATCCGACTGAAAGGCCTCCGATCAAAAGGTTTTGAGTAGCGCAGAACCACCTTTTAATTGTTGGTGTTCCCAGGTCCACCCTGACCCGGGGAGATAGCACCTGTCAGGGTCCCAGCTATGGGCAAATAGTTAACCCCTAAAAATGGGTCAGAACACTATGAAAGTATAAAAATAGGTTTTAACAACAGCAATACGTTTTTGGAAACATTTTTACCAGCAATACTTTTTTTAAATGAAATATTACGAGCAGTACAATTTTTTTTTTAAATTATTACCAGCAATACATTCTTGGAAAAAATATTACGAACAATATATTTTTGAAAAATAAAAATATTACCAGCAATAAAAATCTTGTCGGCATTTAATAATGCACTGAGGTTGATATGCCGTAAAACAAAACAAAACAAATAAACAAACAAAAGAATACAAGGACATGAATAATTTTACGTTGTCAGATACTCATTTTGACACTTTCTAGTGTCAAGATTCTATCATTTCTCTCAAAGGAACAACAAAGAAACAACTGCGCCCAACAAGAAAACTTATCGTGTTGTTGGCTATAACAAATCAAATTCAGGAGCCATAAGCTGTCCTGGGCAAGACGTTAAACTACATCCACGTCCTGGGTAAGACGATAAACTATGTCCAGCAGCAAGGCCTCTGATCAGGAGGTTTTGAGGAGCGTGGAACCACCTCTTAATTGCTGGTGTTCACAGGTCCACCCTGACCCGGGGTGGTAGCACTTGTTAGGGTCCCAGCTATGGGCAAATAGTTAACTATTACCAGCAATACTTTTTTGAAAAAAAATTATTACCAGCAATACAATTAGGAAGGAAAAATATTACTAGAAATAGATTTTTGACAAAACAAAATATTATCAGCAATAAAAAATGTTGTTGGCATTAAATAATCCATTGAGGTTGATATGCCGTAAAACAAAATAAACCAAAGAATACATAATCTATTCATACAAATATATCCTAAAAATGTTGTCGGCATTCAATAACCCATTGAGGTTGATATGCCGTAAAACAAAATAAACCAAACCAAACCAAATCAGGAGCCATAAGGTAATTTTGGTTCGTCTTTCTGACTACTTTTTCATTTCTTAATAATAATGCCTAATTGAAGTACTGAGGTACCCTTATGCGCACCCTACAGTTAGTGTTAAACTGAACTTATCAGTTCGTAGTGGAGAATGGTTTATCAAGCTCGTCATGCACGGTAATGTGCTGAACTCTGACACAATATCAATCGCCCTGTATGTGAACGAATGTTGGACAATTTTTTCACGGAGAAAGAGGAAACAGAGGTGTGATTCTAGAGAAATAATACCATGGGCAAAACATGTGAGTAACGAGGAGGTTTTACCAAAAATGGGATCGAAAAAGGTACTTACAACTAAAATTGGAAAAAGTTTATATTTCTGTGACACATAAGGAAAGACTGCTTGGAGAATTTGATACTCCCAGGAAATATTGATAGCAAGATGCACAGAGAGAAAAGAAAATTACCTACCTAACGAACTTATGTAAAATGGATTGCAGAATTGTAAGGAGACAGTTATTACTTAGAATTACAAAGAATAAGATATTGTGAAGAGCAATGATCGATAAAGTAGACAGTCCTGGGGTCACGTTTATTCTGATCTGTGATATGGAAGTGGAAGGGTTTGCACCGCCGTTTGCATTGCGTCTCAGGTAGTGTCTGTACTACGTGGTCATCCAGAACCCGGTTTACGTTTATAGAAATGTTCATTTAACTCTTATTGATCAAGAGGCAATATGGACGTCATGTGACCGAATTGATCGTCGAGTTTCTCGAACGCACACAATCTAACCTTTTTCAAATGACTCTAACTCTGCAACCCTGATATTTTTGGGTCCACAGTGAACGTTAACCCAGAAGAGTAATTCTGGAATGGTCAGCAGAAATGATTCTCATTCGTTAGTGTTACTAAGTCATTGAATTTTTTTTTCTTATCGAGCAGCTCTGGTCAATCTTGAAGAGGAAAGTTTATGAAGGCGGTTTGCAGTTTTCATCGAAGGATGCCGTGCGGAGAAAAGATCAAAACTATTGCTGGTACCGTAACATTTTCTCAAATTAATCGGCTAACATCTTCTATCGACAAAAGTCTGTTTGATGTCATTTCTAAACCTAGAAGTGACGTAGAGAGATGGAATACATCGCCATCTAATTTTATCTATATATTCTGCTTCCATTCTTAAGTCACATGCTTCATTATTATAATAAAATCGTAATATAAAGATAATAACTTATTTCGATTACTTAAATTGACATTTTTGTACACCCCCAATAAGGTGTTACACAGTTAGAAACACTTCAAAATACATAACTTATTAAAACGTTCAATGTAGCTTATCAATACGATTAAAATTTTCACTGCATACTTATCTATTTCGAATCTTGCAGTGAACCAAGTTTCAATTTTGTAAAATGTTTAATATTCAAAATATCAACAAAAATGTGACCTGCAATAAAGTACGATACACAGCTTATGATGAATCTAGAACGATTCTTGCTGTCTGCAGGAGTTATATCGGGATTATATTTTTATTGCTCTTTCACTTTTTTTATAAACTTGCAAGTTATCTGGTTACAGAAGAAAGTTAGCAAGATGTTTTATCAATTAGATTGGCAAGGTCGATTCAAGGAAGATTGAAGTTTAAAAGCAGTAAAATCGACCTGGCCAATCGAATGATTCTTCGTGGCTCGATCGGTTAAGGCACGTCAGGCTAAATTACGGTTCCGTATAGGATGCAGGTTCTATTCCTGTTGAAAAACGAATAGATTTTCTATGAAAATTTCTCGGACATTCAGGCCGGTAAATGTTTCTAATACTGTTTATTATAAAAACAGAGAATTTACTTAAATATTTGTATCTATAAAAAGAATGGATAAACATAAAAATGTCTTTATGTATATATATATATATATATATATATATATATATATATATATATAAGGGAACATTGAAGTCAACATTCAGAGGCGACAGGGTGTTTCATAGGCTAGGCGCATTCGCGACCTGACGATTGCGCCTAGCATGAAACAGCCTGTCGGCTCTGAGTGTTGATTTCAATGTTCACTTATATATATATATATATATATATATATATATATATATATATATATATATATATATATACAACGCTCTATCTCTGATATTGAGCATTTTATCCAAAAATATAGCACACCTTACACCTTAAAACTATATATATATATATATATATATATATACACACATATATATATGCATACATATATATATGTGTGTATATATATATATTTATATCTATATATCTATATATATATAGTTGCCTGACGATTGCACTAGCATGAAACAGACTGTCGCCTCTAAGTGCTGACTTCCATGTCCACTTTTATATTTACACACGCTCTATCTCTGATATTGAGCACTTTATCCCATAAATATGGCACACTTTAAGACTATATTTCTTCATATACATACATATATATATGTTTGTATATATATATACATACATACATATATATATGTGTGTATATATATATATACATACATATATATATATGTTTATATATATATATATATATATATATATATATATAGAGAGAGAGAGAGAGAGACATACGAAAGCATACAAAATAAATATTAGTCCCCTTGCACCTTACCGAGACTTAAATTCCTGAACAGTATTTTCAGAAGATTTCCTGTAAATGGATTAGCGTTGTTCAAGCAGGCTAATTAAGGTGATTGTTAAATTAATGAGTGATTTTTTATTATTCTAGCTTTTTCCCCATATTTTAAGATACATATGATAGGCTCCACAAATGAGCGTTGTACGAAAAAGTGTTGTTCGGAGATAAGCTTTGTCAAAAAGTTGTGGCAGCTAAAGTCTGCAGCGAAGCTGGTAAAATTTGATAATCAAAATCCTTTATGTAGATTCTGTTCCCCATTCGTGATATATGAACGAACAAACCAAACTAAATAATAAGCTTATTTCTGCAATAGAAACTATTCCTTGGCTTAGGAAGTATAATAGCTATCTCCGATGAATTATCATTGAGAAAAAAAGCTTAAGCTAGTCTATCACAATGCCAATACGGAAAATCACAAGGAAATTATTTTTATTATTTACCAAACTTCATTGCAAAATTACTTCCAGAACAGATAGGAAAATTTCTTATCATTTTCTGTTTCGTTTGCTCTTTCACTTCAAGATATAAATGACAGTGTTTCACCACATCTTCCTGTTTTCTATTCTTCCTTTTGACTCCACCTTTTCTCTTGCCTCACCTCATGCATTTTCCCAAACTTGTTAATGTGTTCCTTGTGACCCCTCTTTGTCTGTTGTCCACCTATGCATTTTTACAAACTTGTTAAGTGTATCAGTCACTTTCTTTTGGTGGGTGTTAATTTCCCCAAATCTTGTTTCTTATCTTATAATCATTTTTTTCAATTCTTATTTTCCCCGTCCTGGGTAAGACGATAAACTACATCCACGTCCAGGGTAAGACGATAAACTACGTCCAACGGAAAGGCCTCTGATCAGAAGGTTTTGCATGCGTGAAACTACCTCTTAATTGCTGGTGTTCTCAAGTCCACCCTGACCCGGGGTGGTAGCACCTGTTAGGGTCCCAGCTATGGGGAAATAGTTAATCCCAAACTGAGGTAAAAAGCATTTTGAAAGTGTAAAAATAGGTTTTAATACCAGAAATTCTTTGTGAATATATTATTACCAGAGATAATTTTTTGAATGAAAAAAAAAACTATTACCAGCAATACATTTTGAAAAAATATTGCCGGCGATATGTTTTTGAAAAAAAAATATTACCAGCAAAACATTTTTTAAAATAATATTACCAATTATACATTTTTGAGAAAAAAAATTAGCAGAAATAGATTTTTGAAAAAACAAAATATTCCCAGCAATAAAACTTTTGTCGTCATTAAAGTTGATATGCCGTAAAACAAACCAAACCAAACCAAATCTATTTTTCCTTAAAACACCCCCGTTTTGCACATGTTGTATTCATAGTAATTTCCACATTCGTCGGTAGAACCAGGTATCTGCCTTCTAGGTGGAGATTAGAATATGCCAACCACCTCTCTCTGTTTTTCAGGCCCCGAAGGGTGGCCACCTTGGGGTTGGTTCTTGCAGAGTCGTATGTAAATCATATTTATTTTACTCAAGTACAAAATGAAATTTTGTCTACCTAATTGTAAATTCATTATGATTTTTCTCCTATAAGTCTTATCCCCTATAATACTAATAATACTTTTCTACTATAATACTAATCTTCACAAGGCTCAAAAACCACTCAAGTTAGAGGGTTACTGTGTGATGGTATATGAGCGTAAAAATAAGAAGTGAACGTGGGGTTTTAGAGGGAAAATAACGGTGAACCTTCATCTTGATGAAATCAAGTTTCTAGTAAAACTTCTTGCTGGGATTTCTTTTCCACAAAACAGCAGTTCTTGGGAAGAAGCTGTCCGAATGGAACCTACATCTTACTATAGGAATACAAAAGGAAAAGATAACGGTCAACCCTAAACTTGAAATGGTGAAGATTGTAGTGACTAGGAAAACATCCTGCCAAGAGTATGTTTCACAAGACAGTAGTTCTTGGGAAGAAGCTCTCCGAATGGAACCTACATCTTACTATAGGAATACAAAAGGAAAAGATAACGGTCAACCCTAAACTTGAAATGGTGAAGATTGTAGTGACTAGGAAAACATCCTGCCAAGAGTATGTTTCACAAGGCAGCAGTTCTTGGGAAGAAGCTCTCCGAATGAAACTTACTTCCTTTATGGGTCATTTAAGGGCGGAATTTTTTTTTTTCTTGTGACCTTTGGTGTTTATTCATTTTTTTTTCCGAAAATATATTGCAGGCAATTGTTTCATTCTTTTACTATGAAAATATATTGCTGGTTATTTTTCTAATGTATTTTTCTAATTTCATTTTGTTTTACCCCTGTTACCCATAGCCATTACTTCCCACCCTGGGGCAAGGTGGGCCCGGGAACAACAGCAATTAAAAGGTTGTTCCACGCTCATGAAAACATTCCGTTCAGAGGCGGCCTTTCTGCCGGGTTTTTTCACCTTTGTGTATGTTGTATGGTGAGTCTCAGTTATAAAGTTCATGTCTGGTGGAGATAATTCGTCAAAACACACGTCATGGAAGTAGCAATATCTCCGGGACAGACTGGCAACGTTTCGTCTGTGTATTCAAAATTAAATAACACAAGGGTCAATATATCATTAAATTAACCAAGATGAACAACATGTCTAAACATTCAAATCGAAAAGGAAATTTATGAACTGGTTTTAAAAGCTAGCTCGTTGTTTTTGTAATGATGTTTGTAGGAAAGGCTTGAATTCAGTTCACCCAGTACTGTCACTTTGTACAACATCTTGATAAAACTTCTCACCACAGGAATAGCACAAATAGGGGACAAATTAATGCGAATATGTACGACCTTGAACAAACTATTTTTTTTATAAACTAAATTACTTGTCAAGTCAACACCCGCAAAATGTTTGCTACCAGCATAATCAATCCTGATCGTCATTCAAGAATTTAGTTTTCTGGAGACTCTCTGTACATGATAAACGCGAGTAAAACAGGAGCCGAAAATTCTTTTGCTTCCATTTTGGAAAGTATACATATCTTGAAACTGTAAAGAAAAGACAAAATTTACTAAGAGCTACAAAGAACAGGGAATCATAGAAAGTCATGATAGCCCACGACCTGAAGGGACAAAGTATACAGTATTTTGTTTGCTTGGGCCGAAACGGCTATCGACCCGTGATGACTAATCGACTTACTGAGTTCAGATTCTAACTCATTATCCTTCGTTCATTCTACCCTTGAATATGTTTTTCTTCAGCTATGGATTAAATAGAAAAATAGAAAGGTAGATAAGGCTCTCTTGCCTTAGTTGGTAGTTATTATAGGCGAAGTATAACTCAAACGCTCACTTCCTTCCAGCTACCGAGCAGTTTTTTATCGTTAATTTTGGACAGCAAACTAAGAGAAGGAATGAGGCAGCGGGTAAATAATATTTACTCTGGGTGAGGGGCGAATACTGATCATATTCGGTCAGGTCGCCCATCGAAGAAGTCTGTTGTTTATTTATACCCGAAACTTCTAGTGGCACTGGAGCAACAACACTGACGACGCACCTAGAGTCGGCACTTAAATGTGTATTTTTAACAATATGTTACTGTTTTATTTTATTTAAAATTTTCATCATTATTATTTTATATTTTATTTTTGTTTATTTATAAAAATAATAATAATCCTACAATAACTTAATAATCTAAACATACTTCCTCCTCTAATTTCCATAAAGCAAACACAGTCAATAACCCTGTACCTTGAGTGGCTCTTAGGGCTTGTATTGTAAAGTAACACGTGTAAATAACAAGTGTTGAGAGCCCACCATTCGTTGAAGAACTTCCCACGCCAACTCTGTGATTAGTGGAATCGTAAGGATATGAATTAACATGCACAAACATAATAGTCTTTGCCGGGGAAAAAGCGAATTTTCCTGTTCACCATTGGAAGGAACCAATTGATGATTGCAATGTTTAAAATTCCAGCAGATTCCGTTTAGGTTTTCAAGAATAGGGTTATGATTTTTTCTTTTTTTTTTTTCTCGTGAAGAATATTTCGTCGTCAAGTGCTGGCATTTCTGACCACTTCTAGTTCCTGCAATTTCATATGTGGCCAATTTTCCTAAAATATTTCGTTGAGCTTGTAATTTAATAATTGAATAAAGCTGATAAAAACCCCAAAACACTTCTAATATTTCCCTATCATTCTATATTATATGAAGCTGTGAACTTTTGCATCAAACTACGATTTTCGCCTATTCCATACGACGTTTGAATGATATCATCAATGTAGTAGTTTTTATCCCAATGTTTTAGCTCAACAGGTTTTTATTCCATTTCTCATCTTATACAGGATGTCCATAAAGTTCGTGTGCACTTTAAAAAAATATAACTTTATTTTTATTTGTGATAGAAATAATCTGTAAAAATGTTATAAAGTTTAATGTACCTAGTTTTAAGTATAGCTAAAATAACTAATGTGATTTCAGGCATTACTGTAAATCAGTTGGCAAATGTTTTCCGTGAACTGCAAAATCGTATTACCCTTTGTATTGCTAATCATGGAGGACATGTGGAAACTTAAATAAAATTTCAATAAAACCTTAAAAAATATAGATTTACTTCTTTCTTTTCCTTTTTACAAATTATTTCTATCGCAAATACAAATAAAGGTATAATTTTTTTATAGTGCACACTAACTTTATGGACACCCTGTATTTTAGGGGTAATCATGAATGACGGTACTAAAAATCGAAATGAAAACAAGATCTATGACACATCAGGAGTTATAAGAAACTAAAAGTTAAATGAAAACACAATGGACCTAGATTATACAATACACAGAAACATGTATTTTAACAAGGATCGAACTAAGCATCACGTCAAGACAATAGTACATCAGATTTGATCTCAAAACCGCTAATTTTTGTTTTTTAAAAAAGCAAGTTCGAATCAGCCGGGGAGAGAATGCGAGATTTACAAAGCAAAAAGCAGGAGAAGCAAAGGCCAGGGACTTCTAGAAGTAGAAGCGTCACCCCAACATGAAACGAGAGTTCTTCTCAGCCTGCGTGACGAACAGATAAGTGTCTTGTCTCACTACGACGCCCAGATTGTAAAAGGCTAATATTCGTCAAGGCCGGCATGCAAGACGGGTTCCCCTCCGCTTCGTTTTCCGTCTCTCGTACACTTCGAAGCTAGAACAAAGGAACCCTTATAAGACGTACACGTTTATATTACGTATACATTCCACAATTTATTTATTTATTATTTATAAACCACGTTCACGCCTTGTGTATCTAGTAGTTATCACTTCGTGTCAAGTGACAACAACTCTTCTCAAGTTTCCATTATCTATCTATCTATCTATCTATCTCGGTCGAGTAATATCTCTCTATCTATCTATCTATCTATCTATCTATCTATCTCGGTCGAGTCATATCTCTCTATCTATCTATCTATCTCGGTCGAGTTATATCTATATATCTATCTATCTATCTATGTCGGTCGAGTCATATCTCTCTATCTATCTATATATCTCGGTCGAGTTATATCTATATATCTATCTATCTATCTATCTCGGTCGAGTTATATCTATATATCTATCTATCTATCTATCTCGGTCGAGTCATATCTCTCTATCTATCTCTCTATCTAGGTCTAGTCATATCTATCTCTCTATCTAGGTCTAGTCATATCTATCTCTCTATCTAGGTCTAGTCATATCTATCTATCTATCATTAGGTTCAGTCATTATTTTGATGTTTCCTGTTTTTATTTTGTTTTTGTTTTTGATTTGTTTTTTGGGGGGTTTTGCCAATGTCTTAACATTTTTACAGATTTTATTTTAACTATAAATCTGCTGGATGACCAACACTCACACTTTGACAGATCTTATTTTCTTTCTCTGTTGTGATGTCATCTCGTCCCACTGACCCCAACTGCGTGATGTTTTTTTGTTTTGTTTTTTCTATTCTCTACATCAACATCTGTACGGTTAGCTGCAGGCCATTTTCAGGTTCCCTTCAAAAACTCTTCCTACCCAGCCAGGATTATTTTAAAATAGAACTTTTGGTTTATTTACTTAATCTATGGTCAACATTTTTCATTCACTCTCTCTCTCTCTCTCTCTCTCTCTCTCTCTATATATATATATATATATATATATATATATATATATATATATAAGACGTCACACATTATGAAATGGACAAAGTCCAACAATTATTTTAAGACATTTTTAGGTTTATACATTCTTTTTATAGATGCAGATATTTAAGTAAATATAAACGTAAAAATGTCTTTAAATAATTGTCGGACTTTGTCCATTTCATAATGTGTGACGTCATTTGTTTACAGCCGATATGAATGTACGTGAGAGAATCATGGAAGATTGAAGTTTAAAGAGCTTGCTAACGGAACGATCCTCTGTGGCTCGATCGGTTAAGGCACGTCAGGATAAATGACGGTTCCGTATAGGATACAGGTTCGATTCCTGTAGCAGGACGAATATTTTCTATGAAAATTTCTCGGACATTCAGGCCGGTAAATGTTGTTTAATACTGTTTATTATAAACAGAGCATTTACTTAAATGTTTGTATCTATAAAAAGAATGTATAAACATAAAAATGTCTTAATATGTATATATATATATCCAAGTAACCTTTGCTATTTTATTATCTCGTCTAGTTTTGCTTTCATGTCATTTGTTCTAATGAACTTGTTCTGGTTCCATTAGGTAAGATACCATTTCTCTTTTCAAGAGTCCATTTCGCAGACATGACCATATTATCATTATTATTATTATTATTATTATTATTATTATTATTATTATTATTATCTCTCTCTCTCTCTTCTTTAACTTATTTCACCATTGTTTTTTTTGGGGGGGGGTGGAGGTGGGGTTGTTGTTTTTTTTGTACCCGAATCTTCATATCAAATATAAACGTCGTTTATTTTTGATTAGTCTACTAAATTCTTCATCGAATCTGGAATTTCTTCTGAGTGCTTCTTTGGAACGATCCCAGAATGTCCTTTTCTCTTCTTAATAATTTTATCCTGTGTTCTTTTTCCTCCTTCAATTCTTTTTCTCTCTACTTTACTCTTTTCTTCTTTTTCTTCGTATTTATTTATTGTCTACCTCTCTATTATTCTTCTTACACT
This sequence comes from Acanthosepion esculentum, assembly GCA_964036315.1. NCBI lineage: Eukaryota > Metazoa > Mollusca > Cephalopoda > Sepiida > Sepiidae > Acanthosepion > Acanthosepion esculentum. Next base: position 4,887,154 of record OZ038481.1, read on the forward strand.
CTACCGTTTCCATTCTCCCTATCCATGCTTTCTTTCCTTCCATCAATTGCTGTTTTTTTTCCATTACCTTTTCATAAATATTGTTCTACACTTTTTCCTCTTAGCTTCTTTTTCTTTCTATTTTCTCCTCATTCACTTCGTTTTTCTCTTCTTTTTCCGTTATTTTCGTTTTTTCTACGCCATTTCTTTTCTAACTCATCCTTTTCCATCCTTTTCTCCCTTTCTCTGATTAGTTCTTCCTTTTTATTATTTCCCTTCCGCTTCTTTCTCTTTCTTCTCCTTCTTCTTCTTCCTCTTCTTCTTCATCTTCTTCCTCCTTTTCTTCTTCTTCTTCCTCTTCTTCTTCTATTCGTTTTCTTTCACTTCTTTTTATTTATTTATCTTCAATTTTTTAATTTCCAGTTCCTTATTCTTCTTTTAATCTTACTATTATTATCATTAATATTAAAATTGATAGAATAATGCTCAGAAAAAGAAACCAACCAGTTGAATGCAAATGCCAAAAACAAGGATACGCCCTTACAAAAACACGCATGCGTGAAACTAAATATGGTGGCAGAATTGAAAAGAAATCGGGATGCGATTAAATCCTATAGTCTACTACCAGATAATTTTAGATTGGTTATTCTAGTTGAAAACTATTTAGAATTTATACCTGGATGTTGGTACAAATTTAGTGGGCCTGTGTTTAGTTGAAAATCTTTGATTTTATGAACAAACTTTCTTTTACTTCCCCCGGAATATTTTTTCCTTGTTTCATTTCGTGAACATCAGCAACAGATTAAACACTATTCCTATTTTCACTTCTTTTAGAAATATGATCAAACATCCAAAGACCCGAAATTCGTCAAGCAGAAATTGTATTGTTCTTCACAAAATAATGTTTAATATGTAAATAACCTTGCGATCTCAATTAGCGTTGTAATACGGATCACTAACGATAGCTGTCTGCTTGACTTTCAAAACATTCTCCTATAAAATTATTCCAAATGCTATTATATATAAACAATGGTAGCATCATATATATAATAGATCTACCCCATCAGTAACGCTTGTATTAATTCCTGGCCACTAAAAATAGCATTCTACCTAACTTTCAATACATCACGATATTAAAACATTAACAGCGCATTTAGACTATGCATCTAGGAGGGGTGCAAAAAATTTCTTGTCCGACAAAGAAGTATTTCTGAAAAGATCCTGTTCAATTATTTGGTCAGAGTTACTTGGGGAGTTGGTCAGGCCAACAACTTTTCAGAATCATCAAGTAATAAATCTATTCTTTAAATAAAGACCACATTAATAACCATCTTAATTTTAATGTTTTCATACAATAAAATTATTAGCAATGGATTTACAGTCGGTTTCAGAATTATTTGCCCCCAGTGAATATTTTTAAATTTTCTAAGGAAATGCGAATATTTGCGAGTACTTACTGGAATTCTGCATAGTTAATTTATTCGGTGTTAATTTTAAATAATTCATGAACTTTTTAGAAGTTTCAACGTATTTAGAGTTTTAGAGCTTTCTAATAGTTGGGGCAGTTTGAAATTAACCCTCCTTCCGGCAATTGTACAGTTACTTTTTGTCTTCTTGACATTTAATGCCAGCAGGCTTTGAAAATGAAATAGTATTGACTTGATTCTATACCATTCTGGAACGTTATGAAGACGGTCCTTTTCTTAGATAAATTTTGGGTAAGAAAAGCAAAATATTTTGTTTGCTAATTCAGATCATCATTAAAACTAAATAAACAAGTAACAGTGTAGGGGAAAACGTAACGAAAACCAATATCGTGAATACATACAGCAATTTCTAATTAAATCCTCTTCAGCAATAAATCCTTGATTATGGTATCATTTCCTTTTTCCCTCTTCTCATGCTCTTTCACGCCCATTAACCCTTTGCGTCTTAGTGGCATTATCGCCTTACTTGGAGGTGAAATGATTAAAATAATGTTAGAAGCAATATATATTTATAGTGTTTTAATGGAAATTGCAATGGTTCTTTCTTTTATTTACAACCAAAAATATAACTGCTTGGAAGTTTAAAGACTGTGTATGAAATATGCCATCCGTAGTGACATGGGTTAAAGAAGAGACCTTTTAAAAAATCAATGTTTATATATTCGTATATTTTATATAAAAAATCTGCATTGTAGACTTTTCAAATTAATTAACTTACCCCTTTCTCCGTTCCCGAAAAAAACAAGGATTTTAACTTTCAAATATTTCGCTAAAGTCAATAGTTTGAAAATACCTTTCAATTAAAATCTATTCACCAATCTTAAAAAATCTGAAGATTGTTTTTTTTACACAATGCAAAAAAAACTATGCAGCCAACAGCAAATTAAACAACGTAATTAAATCTCGTTCTCAGTGAATAATCACGTCTCGTTCTCAGCGAATAATCTCGTTTCGTTCTTTTTGATAATATGCGGAAGGAAATCAACTGAAATCGGCCTTATGTCTGCTAGATGGGAAGTATAAGGTCATGTGTCAGATGAAGGAAAGTAAAGGTTAGCTGAAACGTATAACTGCTGAGAAGAAAATCGGGACGTAATCTTGTCATTTTGTTTCAATTAAAGACAGAAATAGCTGTAAGAATACACGACAGAATGTGGGAGCAAAGCATAAAAAAAAGTGCATAACATTCTAGCCAAATTGCTTCTCCACTGGCGTGAAATGTAGCATGTAATGTTGTTTGAACCTCGTCCAAATCGTTATTTAAATCAACGTCGATTGTCACTAAGCATTAAAAATAGACTCGCCGTAAGACTACTTTCAATCAGAAATAACAGGAAATATTTCTTAAGGAGGAAATATGTTGAAATTTATTTCCTTTAGATATAATCACCAAAAATATCAAATGCTTCAGATTTTTAGAAATAAGACAATAATGAATTTTATAAAAGGCACATAAAAATGCTTACATTTGACTTTAGGTTATTATAACTTCATTCAACCGGTAATGCTTATATTAATTCCTTATTCCGTAGACAATTCCTTCTCTTTGAATTTCGACGCGCTTCCATTGGCTGTTTCTAAACTCCAGGTAAATGTCTCATTGCACCTTCTTGGTTTCACTTTTTTTGCTCTAACATGAAGTAGATTGATTACATTGAATCAATTGCTAGATCTGATGCTAGGAAAGTTGGTCACTATCTTGCGCCAAATAATATTTCTCGATAAAATCCGTCTTATACCGTTATAAATCTACCATTCGTCCGTGCATTAAATATTGCTGCCATATCTAGTCGGGTGATCCTACTATATATTTCGAGATTCTTGATAGAATCCAAAGAAAGGTCTGTAATGTAATCGGTCCTGGTCTGACATCTTGTCTTCAGTCACTTTTTCCAACGCCGAAACATTGCTTTCCTTTCTACAAATATTTTATAGCAATTGTACTAATGCTTTCACCCTGCTACCTTGACCGCATGAATTTAAATGTTCTCCTAGATATGTCTCATCGTTTTACTGTTGAAGTAGCTAGATATAACCGTAAGTTCTTTTCTAACAGTTTCTTTTCTCGCACTTATCGCCTGTGGATCTCTCCTGCGTTTTCTTACATCCTATAAACTTCAAAATTTTAAATGCAACCTCAATCGTAATTTCCGGTCTTCGTGAATCCTATTAATTCTATTATTGTCCCCTTTTCACTAATTTTCTTCTCTTTCATTCCCAGTAACCCCTTGCGTCTTAGTGGCATTATCGCCTTGGTTGGGTTGAAATGATTAAAAAGCGTTATAGGCAAGATTCTTTTATAGCGTATTAGTAGTTCATGTAATGATCATCGACGTGGAAAGTGAAATCGCCGAGCCGAGTTCAAATATCACTCGAGTCTGTTTTATTTACTTTGCGCTAATACCCTTGAAAAAGGCATGAATTCATATCCCCTCACTTACACTTATATGATAAATAGCAGAGCAGACTGGTTTCTCTTGCCTTAAATGAAAGCCACTGTAGAAGACTCCCTGAAAAGGGATAGACTTGATCAGGTTATCTTGCCTAGACTCAATCACAACGGCGACTGTTTATGTGGTGTACCAAAGACACTAAATGGGTGACGTGACTCATTTTTCTTTATCTAGTAAAATAACGAGGCATGAATGCAGCCAGGTTCGGCTGTCAGCTCTTAACTACTGTTAGACTGAGGTACACCTTGACCCAAGATAGTTAGAGTCCTACCTGTGGGCAAATACTGACCTCGCAAAACAAATCAACAGTTTATTTTTTTTATAAAATTACCAGCAATACATTTTTGTATTAAAATTACCAGCACATTTGAAACAAATTAGCAGCAATACATTTTATCTACAAACTACATATCTAAAAAATATACGTTTATTCTGAAAATGTAAACCTATGCCAAACTGCACTAGTTACATTGTTCAGACTATTGTCCTCATTTTTTGCCATATTTATCACAATGTTTCGGCCGTTGTATGCTCCGGCCTTCTTCGGGTAGTTGGAATGTCGAACTGAACCCTTTATTTCGCTCGCTGGGGTAGACTGTTCTAGTTCCACGTGCCATGTCTAATGGAAGTCAGTTATCAGTTATCTCCTGTTAATTTACCTCTCCAAGTTCTCCACTGCCTTAACCGGGTATTGAACTCATACTCTTTGAGTCCACCTGAAGAAGGCCGGATCGTACAACGGCCGAAGCGTTGTAATAAATATGGCGACAAAGATGAGGACAATAGTCCGAATTATGTAAATAGTGTACATAATACCTCATCTCAGAAATATAGACAGATACTGAAAGGCCGAAACGTTGTAATAAATATGGCGACAAAGATGAGGACAATAGTCCGAATAATGTAAATAATATACATAATACTTCATCTCAGAAATATAGACAGATACTGAAAAGCCGAAACGTTGTAATAAATATGGCGACAAAGATGAGGACAATAGTCCGAATAATGTAAATAATATACATAATACCTCATCTCAGAAATATAGACAGATACTGAAAGGCCGAAACGTTGTAATAAATATGGCGACAAAGATGAGGACAATAGTCCGAATAATGTAAATAATATACATAATACCTCGTCTCAGAAATATAGACAGATACTGAAAGGCCGAAACGTTGAAATAAATATGGCGACAAAGATGAGGACAATAGTCCGAATTATGTAAATAATATACATAATACCTCATCTCAGAAATATAGACAGATACTGAAAGGCCGAAACGTTGTAATAAATATGGCGACAAAGATGAGGACAATAGTCCGAATAATGTAAATAATATACATAATACCTCATCTCAGAAATATAGACAGATACTGAAAAGCCGAAACGTTGTAATAAATATGGCGACAAAGATGAGGACAATAGTCCGAATAATGTAAATAATATACATAATACCTCATCTCAGAAATATAGACAGATACTGAAAGGCCGAAACGTTGTAATAAATATGGCGACAAAGATGAGGACAATAGTCCGAATAATGTAAATAATATACATAATACCTCGTCTCAGAAATATAGACAGATACTGAAAGGCCGAAACGTTGAAATAAATATGGCGACAAAGATGAGGACAATAGTCCGAATTATGTAAATAATATACATAATACCTCATCTCAGAAATATAGACAGATACTGAAAGGCCGAAACGTTGTAATAAATATGGCGACAAAGATGAGGACAGTAGTCCGAATAATGTAAATAATATACATAATACCTCATCTCAGAAATATAGACAGATACTGAAAAGCCGAAACGTTGTAATAAATATGGCGACAAAGATGAGGACAATAGTCCGAATAATGTAAATAATATACATAATACCTCATGTCAGAAATATAGACAGATACTGAAAGGCCGAAACGTTGTAATAAATATGGCGACAAAGATGAGGACAATAGTCCGAATAATGTAAATAATATACATAATACCTCGTCTCAGAAATATAGACAGATACTGAAAGGCCGAAACGTTGAAATAAATATGGCGACAAAGATGAGGACAATAGTCCGAATTATGTAAATAATATACATAATACCTCATCTCAGAAATATAGACAGATACTGAAAGGCCGAAACGTTGTAATAAATATGGCGACAAAGATGAGGACAATAGTCCGAATAATGTAAATAATATACATAATACCTCATCTCAGAAATATAGACATATACTGAAAAGCCGAAACGTTGTAATAAATATGGCGACAAAGATGAGGACAATAGTCCGAATAATGTAAATAATATACATAATACCTCATCTCAGAAATATAGACAGATACTGAAAGGCCGAAACGTTGTAATAAATATGGCGACAAAGATGAGGACAATAGTCCGAATAATGTGAATAATATACATAATACCTCGTCTCAGAAATATAGACAGATACTGAAAGGCCGAAACGTTGTAATAAATATGGCGACAAAGATGAGGACAATAGTCCGAATAATGTAAATAATATACATAATACCTCATCTCAGAAATATAGACAGATACTGAAAAGCCGAAACGTTGTAATAAATATGGCGACAAAGATGAGGACAATAGTCCGAATAATGTAAATAATATACATAATACCTCATCTCAGAAATATAGACAGATACTGAAAGGCCGAAACGTTGTAATAAATATGGCGACAAAGATGAGGACAATAGTCCGAATAATGTAAATAATATACATAATACCTCATCTCAGAAATATAGACAGATACTGAAAAGCCGAAACGTTGTAATAAATATGGCGACAAAGATGAGGACAATAGTCCGAATAATGTAAATAATATACATAATACCTCATCTCAGAAATATAGACAGATACTGAAAGGCCGAAACGTTGTAATAAATATGGCGACAAAGATGAGGACAATAGTCCGAATAATGTGAATAATATACATAATACCTCGTCTCAGAAATATAGACAGATACTGAAAGGCCGAAACGTTGTAATAAATATGGCGACAAAGATGAGGACAATAGTCCGAATAATGTAAATAATATACATAATACCTCATCTCAGAAATATAGACAGATACTGAAAAGCCGAAACGTTGTAATAAATATGGCGACAAAGATGAGGACAATAGTCCGAATAATGTAAATAATATACATAATACCTCATCTCAGAAATATAGACAGATACTGAAAGGCCGAAACGTTGTAATAAATATGGCGACAAAGATGAGGACAATAGTCCGAATAATGTAAATAATATACATAATACCTCATCTCAGAAATATAGACAGATACTGAAAAGCCGAAACGTTGTAATAAATATGGCGACAAAGATGAGAACAATAGTCCGAATAATGTAAATAATATACATAATACCTCATCTCAGAAATATAGACAGATACTGAAAGGCCGAAACGTTGTAATAAATATGGCGACAAAGATGAGGACAATAGTCCGAATAATGTGAATAATATACATAATACCTCGTCTCAGAAATATAGACAGATACTGAAAGGCCGAAACGTTGTAATAAATATGGCGACAAAGATGAGGACAATAGTCCGAATAATGTAAATAATATACATAATACCTCATCTCAGAAATATAGACAGATACTGAAAAGCCGAAACGTTGTAATAAATATGGCGACAAAGATGAGGACAATAGTCCGAATAATGTAAATAATATACATAATACCTCATCTCAGAAATATAGACAGATACTGAAAGGCCGAAACGTTGTAATAAATATGGCGACAAAGATGAGGACAATAGTCCGAATAATGTAAATAATATACATAATACCTCATCTCAGAAATATAGACAGATACTGAAAAGCCGAAACGTTGTAATAAATATGGCGACAAAGATGAGGACAATAGTCCGAATAATGTAAATAATATACATAATACCTCATCTCAGAAATATAGACAGATACTGAAAGGCCGAAACGTTGTAATAAATATGGCGACAAAGATGAGGACAATAGTCCGAATAATGTAAATAATATACATAATACCTCATCTCAGAAATATAGACAGATACTGAAAGGCCGAAACGTTGTAATAAATATGGCGACAAAGATGAGGACAATAGTCCGAATAATGTAAATAATATACATAATACCTCAACTCAGAAATATAGACAGATACTGAAAGGCCGAAACGTTGTAATAAATATGGCGACAAAGATGAGGACAATAGTCCGAATAATGTAAATAATATACATAATACCTCATCTCAGAAATATAGACAGATACTGAAAGGCCGAATCGTTGTAATAAATATGGCGACAAAGATGAGGACAATAGTCCGAATAATGTAAATAATATACATAATACCTCATCTCAGAAATATAGACAGATACTGAAAAGCCGAAACGTTGTAATAAATATGACGACAAAGATGAGGACAATAGTCCGAATAATGTAAATAATATACATAATACCTCCTCTCAGAAATATAGACAGATACTGAAAGGCCGAAACGTTGTAATAAATATGGCGATAAAGATGAGGACAATAGTCCGAATAATGTAAATAATATACATAATACCTCATCTCAGAAATATAGACAGATAAAACCATTAGTAATACATTTACAATATTCTGGTTATAATATTCCTATTGTGCATTCATTCTTGAGCAGAGACAATCTTTTTTTTTCATTATTCAGAAAATGAGTGACGAATTTTAATGAAGCAAACTTTCGATCAAAATTTCAAAATACTTTGACCACCAAAAGAGTTTTCCATTTGTTAATGCGGAAAACGACAGAACCATTTTGGCCAAAGATTAAACATTGGGAATTGTGCATGTGAAATTATGAGAATTTTGTTAACTTCGCCTATCAAGATTTTTGTGGGTCATTCTGTGAACATGAAAATTTCTGACAGGTAAGGGTGAAAAAAGGCCACAGAAGCACATATATAAAACACTTACACGTACCTGCAAACACTCAAATAAATGCCAATATCTGAATGTGCTATATGTTGATTTTCTTATTTCATTTAGTGGCTGATTCGTTTTCTACGACTTATCAAACTTTTACAGATTATTTAAAGCCTAAAAACATTTTTTAGATTGCAAGATCTTGTGGGAAGATAATAATGATTTAGTGATACAAGTGTCTACTATTTTACCCGCAGTTGGGGGTGCAAGAGATGGATTTACTCTTTTCTCAAGATTATTTGCAGGTTAGTGAATATAATGAATTGACCTGGAATTGGAACTCGGCTCTCCGATTAACAATTCCAAGACATTATCCAATACACCACCCGTACATCCAAGTTTACAGATATTTCCATGGGGTCACCCATCTGACCAGGCTAGTAGTAGTAGTAGTAGTAGTAGTAGTAGCAGCACTGATCACCCCGCAGTTCAGGTTTAAAGCTCCATGTTATCTACAGATAACAGTCTCACGAAATAGTCTGGATAAAATAGAATGGATTAAAGCGATGGTACCCACGAATAACTTAGTAGGTTCGTTAATGTGTTGACATAGTAAATGTGAGTTCAATCCTTGAGCTGGGCTGTGTATACTTGGACTCAGCGGAAACAGGGGTCGAGAGCTGATTCAAGAATACTACAATTTAGAACTAGATGTTGCTTAAAATCGAGGATTCGGCGGAAAACGTTGTTTAAATGTGATACAGCCGTAAGCCCCACAAGTTGCATGTATTTCTGATCTTTTACGAGAGTACTGAGAAATATATTATTTACTTGAAATTGAACTCCGAACAGCGTGTGATAGATAGATAGATAGATAGATAGATAGATAGATAGATAGATAGATAGATAGATAGATAGATAGATACGAACAGACTGGGACAGATACGGACAGACTAAGATAGATAGATATATAGATACGAACAGACTAAGATAGATAGATAGATAGATAGATAGATAGATAGATAGATAGATAGATAGATAGATAGATAGATGTAGGCTGACTGAGATAGATAGATAGATAGATAGATAGATAGATAGATAGATAGATAGATAGATAGATAGATAGATAGATGTAGGCTGACTGAGATAGATAGATAGATAGATAGATAGATAGATGTAGGCTGACTGAGATAGATAGATAGATAGATAGATAGATAGATAGATAGATAGATAGATGTAAGCTGACTGAGATAGATAGATAGATAGATAGATAGATAGATAGATAGATAGATAGATAGATGTAAGCTGACTGAAATATAATAGATAGATAGATAGATAGATAGATGTAAGCTGACTGAGATAGATAGATAGATAGATAGATAGATAGATAGATAGATAGATAGATAGATAGATGTAAGCTGACTGAGATAGATAGATAGATAGATAGATGTAAGCTAACTGAAATAGATAGATAGATAGATAGATGTAAGCTGACTGAGATAGATAGATAGATAGATAGATAGATAGATGTAGGCTGACTGAGATAGATAGATAGATAGATAGATAGATAGATAGATAGATAGATAGATAGATAGATAGATAGAACACATATTGTGATAGTGGCGTACGCCTGACAATATCTACTACATTTTTCAATGTATTATCTGTCTGTCTATTTAGAATTGAATATCTCTATGAACCTCATTATTTTACTTTCCATACCTATAAAAGTTCAATATGAACGAAGTGACGGAGATAGTTTGTGACCTCGAGCGTACTTTGCAAAAATGTTCTGTAATTAATAGACATTCAACTAAATAGGCGTCTTGTATAAAATCTAAGGAATATTTCCATTTAGACTGTCGCTTTTTTTCAACATCTAGTGTCGTAAAGCATATGTGTAGGTCAGTAAGTCAAGACTGACATTACGGTGCATCGCTTGCTGGGTGACACATGCTTTTTTGTGTGTGAGAGAACGCGAGAGAGATGAGGGAAAAGAGAAAAAAAAGAGAGTAAGCGCAGTTGTCACCATTTTGGTCTTTGATCTCTCTGTAATTTTCACCTGAAAAGAATACCGACATTAGTCACATTGCCTGTCGCAAATGCTTGTACATCGTTTCATGGCAGCCAGGAACCAAATTACTTCATGGTGGTTACCCGGGCATAAGACAGATTCTGTTTCATAGCAACGCACCACATAATTGATGCAGTTAGATATGTTACTAGTTACAGTCGGTTGATTAGAAAATACTAGAAATATACCACACATCTGCTTACACTACATACGTTCATACAACGATATAAACAGACTGCGATAGATAGACAGATAGATATGAACAGACTGATATAGATAGATATGAATAGACTGAGAGAGAACAATATATATATATATATATATATATATATATATATATATGTACAGATTAAGATATGAACTGAATGAAATAGATATGAAAAGACTATATATATATATATATATATATATATTATTAGACTTAGATAGATATAGACAGAGACAGATATGAACAGAATCAAATATATATGAAAAGACTAAGATAGATTCGTTACATTTGCAAAGTCGCTGCAAGAAAAATTACTTAACTATTGCAGTATGGCAGGTCTACTGTTGCATTCAAGTATCATCTCCCCGTATACACAGATAGATAGATAGATAGATAGATAGATAGATAGATAGATAGATAGATAGATAGATAGATATGAACAGACTGAGATAGATAGACAGATAGATAGATATGAACAGACTGAGATAGATAGATAGATAGATAGATAGATAGATAGATAGATATGAACAGACTGAGATAGATAGATAGATAGATAGATAGATAGATAGATAGATAGATAGATAGATAGATAGATAGATAGGAACAAACTGAGATAGATAGATAGATAGATAGATAGATAGATAGATAGATAGATAGATAGATAGATAGATATGAACAGACTGAGATAGATAGATAGATAGATAGATAGATAGATAGATAGATAGATAGGAACAGACTGAGATAGATAGATAGATAGATAGATATGAACAGACTGAGATAGATAGATAGATAGATAGATAGATAGATAGATAGATAGATATGAACAGACTTAGATAGATAGATAGATAGATAGATAGATAGATAGATAGATAGATAGATAGATAGATAGATAGATAGATAGATAATGATTATTCACATTATTCGGACTGCTATCGTCATCTTCATTGCCCTATTCACAACGTACCATCCCATTCACCTGAAGATGACCGTAGCGTACATCGTCCGAAACGTTGTGAATATGATAATGAAGATTAATATAACAGTTCGAATAATCATGATACCTCTTCTCAGAGATATAGACAGAAACTTAAATAGATAGATAGATAGATAGATAGATAGATATGATCAGCTCTTTCAACCTGACCCTTATAATTGTCTTCGATATTAATGTTATATATTTGCCGTTTCGCAATAGGTGTCTGCTGTTGTCATTGCAGTTCTTGTGAGAGCAAGTCGCCTAAATAATGCAGAATTCTTATCGTTCTTCTTGACGTCTTTAACAATACATTATTTGAAATAGTCATTTATTCATTGAATGTTTCAAGTCTTTGCAATGCTCCCCGAAATTGGGACACTTTTCCCGGTAATAATTGTGTACAAACGTCACTTTCTCATAAAACACATCTCTTTTTTTTCTATATGCCGTCACACAGACGATTTGATAAATCCTCATCAAGTAAGCTATTATCGATTTATTTAGTTCTCTGTCTGGATCTTGAAGTTACAGTGTTTCACTTTATATCATTTTTATGACAGTTCCCCTTCTGTACTCATTCATTTGCCTGTGTGGTCGAAATGAGATATTTTACATCATTCTTGATGGGGTTCTGTTCCTATGCTATCCTCTCTGTTTTTCCCCCTTTGGACAAACTTTATTAAAAAGAATTAAAAGAAACCCTTTTCGTTGGCCCTTGCAAGTCCATTCAGTATTATAATGCCTTTCTCCTACAGAATCGACTATGTATCTATACCGGGTAATTTCTTAATGTATAGATACAAGTATAAGTGTCATTTAGTGTATATAAAATCCCAAACCTGTAAACGTACGACTTAACAGGAGGCAATGTGTTCAAAATCATCTTCACTCACTCTCTCCATTCTAGAACTATTGTCGCCGCTCTATTGGTATTGCAAATAATCAGATGAGTACCGTTATTTAGTTTCACCTGTCCATATCTTTACAGCAAGGACACGCCATACGACGTTCATGTGATTAAGTAATGCTCATTTCCTCCGAATTCATAGACAAAGAAAGTTCCATTCAGACAGCTTTGCCATCCCAAGAACTGATATTTTCAGACACATACATATATATGTTTTTCTTAACAGCTTAATGTCCTTAATATATATTAATTATAAAAGTAATTTAAAACTTATCTAATTAAATAATGTCATAGTTTTGTTGCATTTTTTTATTTTACTATTCGGAGCAGTTTTTTCGATAAAAACATTAACTGTTTGAAAAACAATAGATGATTACATTCTGCTTTTAAAGTTTGCGATCAGAATTTAATTTCTCGAAATTTCATGAATTTAAGTAAGTGGGGAGAGGGTAACTGATGTAAGAAATATTTTTACCAAAGATTTTCTAGAAATAATAATTTCAAACATAATTTCATTCATTTATGAATAGGTCCTGACAGTTTCATTAAGATCCGACAATTATTTCCAATTTAATATTTTATTTTACCGGTAAAAATACGCTAAAATCTTCATAGTCAGTTTTGTTACACCGCTGACGAAAAAAAAAAAAACAAGATTTTTAACCAAGATTTTGAACGTGTTAGATAGGACTGTTATCATAATCTTCGTTGCCATATTCACAACGTTTCGGCCGTTGTACGTTTCGGCCTTCTCCAGGTGATTAGAATTTCGAAACTAACCCTTTATTTCGTCCACCGGGGTAGGTTGTCTGAGTTCCACGTGTCATGGATAAAGACGTTGGTAAAATCCTGTGACTAGAACCAAAGAGTTATGAGTTCAATACCAGGCTGCAGGGGGGGGGACCAAAATTAGTGAGTTGAGTTAAAGAGAAATAACTGAGACATCCGGAAGATATATGGCGCGTGGAACTAGAACAATCTACTCTGGTGGTCGAAATAAAGGGTTCGGTTCGAAATTCAAATCACCTGAAGAAGACCGGATCATACAACGGCAGAAACGTTGTGAATATGAGAATGAAGATGAGGATAACACTCCGATTAATGTAAATAATGTAAGTCATCATAATACCTCATCTCAGAGATATAGACAAATATATAGAGAGACATAGACATAAAGGCCGGAGCGTACAACGGCCGAAACGTTGTGAATATGGCAATGAAGATGAGGATAATAGTCGAAATCATGTAAATAATATAATTAATCATAATACCTCATCTCAGAGATATAGACAGACATATAGAGAGATATTGACATAAAGGTCGGAGCGTACAACAGCCGAAAAGTTGTGAATATGTCAATGAAGATGAGGATAAAAGTTCGAATAATGTAAATAATGCAAGTTATCGTAATAGCTCGTCAGAGATATAGACAGATATTCACTATAAGTCTTAGCGAAAATTTAGACACTCAGCAGTTCTGCAAAAATATGTAAGCGATTTTGTTCTGTATATATCACATTGAATTTTATATTTATTATATTTTATATTCACATTTCATATATTCTGTATATCAGCCGACCAACGAAGAGCCCAAAAATCTTGTGTCTTCATTTCGACGACATCGATTCACATTTGATATTTTGTCACATTTGATATTTTATATCACATTTGATTTTATATTTATTATATTTTATATTCACATTTCATATATTCTGTATATCTGCCTGCCAACTAATACACAGAATCTTGTGTCTTCAGTTCAACTTCATCGATTCACATTTGATATTTTGTCACATTTGATATTTTATATCACATTTGATTGTATATTTATTATATGATATGTACACATTTGATATATTATGTATATCTGCCGACCAACGAAGAGACAAAGAACATTGTGTCTTCAGTTCGACGTCATCGATTCATATTTGACATTTTATTGTTCTCCCTCCTTTAATAGTAGTTTTTCTCTTATTCTCTCAACACTCAACAACCCCTTTGCATCATAGTGGCTTTATTGCCTTTGATCTTAAAAAATAGAAATGCAATGTCAATCGTTATCTTCTGCCGTCTTAATTCTTGCTCTTTTATTGTCCTTTCTCCGTAATAGTAGTTTTTCTCATATTATCTAACACTCAGTAACCCCTTTGCATCCTAGTGGCTTTATTGCCTTTGATCTTAAAAAATGTAAATACAATGTCAGTTGTTAACTCCTGTCTTCTTAGTTCCTGTTTTTTTTGTTCTCGTTCTTTAATAATGTTTTCTTTTTCTTATAGTTTCTCACTCTCAATAACCTTTGTGTCATAGGGGCTTTGTTACCTTCCTTATAGTAAAATGATTAAAACAATAGAGAGGTATAAAGTAAAAACTATTTTTCCAGCGATGGATCGTATGCATGAGTAATAATTGATGCCTGGCGTGAACTTGAATGCCAAAATATATTCAAAGCCAGGGGCGTCCTTAAGAGAACGCCCATTCATCAGAGTAGGCGAAAATCTAGGGGTTGTGCGGTGATGTTAATAAAACGTTTCTAGTTTTTACCTGAGATGGAACAAACACATCGAGTCAATTGCTTCATCCACCGCAAGGAAAGTTGGCTCCCCGGAATCGATCCTCCAAATCTATAAGTCAACCATTTGCCCTTGCATGGAGTATTGCTGTCATATATGGTCTAGAGCCCCTGCTGTTTGGCTCAGGGTTCTTGATAAGATCCAGAGACGGATATGCAATGTAATTGGCCCTGATCTGTCATCTCGTCTGCAGTCGCTCTCTCACAGACGCGCCGTTGCCTCGCTCTATCTTTTTTACAAATACTTTCACGGTAATTGCTCCGATGAGCTGCTTTCGCTGGTTCCCAGGCCTCATGAATTTAAGCGTCCTACGAGGCTGGCATCCCGTTCCCACCCCTTCACCGTTGAAACTGTTAGATGTAGACGTCTCTTCTACTCCAATAGCTTCATGTCTTGCACTTCTCGCCTGTGGAACTCCCTTCCTTATTCCTGTTTCCCTGACAAATATAATCTCCAACTATTTAAGTGTAAAGTCAATCGACATCTCCAGTTGCTTTGATCTATCCACTTCCCTTCTCCACATCATTTTCCCTTTCATTCCTATCTGCTCTCGCTCCAAATCTTCTGTAACCCCCTTGCCTTGATCAATCCACTATCTTTCTCCACATCCTCTCCTTTACCACTCCTATCTGCTCTCGCTCCAAACCTTCTGTAACCCCTTGCGTGCTAGTGGCTTCCAGCCTTGCTTGGGGTGAAATGCTTAAAAAGAAAGTATTAAATGTTGATTTTTCTCATACTACTACTAGAAATAACCACCGAACATACCGTGACTACAGCTTTCGGCTATACAATAACTATCATCAGTGATACAAATGTGTGGTTGTTTTTTTTTCTATTTAGCATAATCCTAGCTCTTAGAAATTGGAAACGATTCTAATTTACGACCAGGTGTTTTGTTAAGAATTCTCATACGTTCAACAAACAATCTTACACAACAGTAAATATTTTTTTTAAAATGATTGCTGAATTTTACAAGGGCTCGCAAAGACAAATAAAGAGATAGAGAGAGGGAAAAAGTAAAAAAAGAAAAATATGGGCAGATTTAGTATTAATTAAAAAACACGAAGTTACAGAACCTGATCAGCTATCTGTTGGCATCCAGTAACACTTTTACCGTCAACTATCGTGACATGAGACAATGAGAAAGATTCTTTTAGCTCTATTACGTCACTCGGCCTAAAGATCTATTTCAACTGTTAGGTATGCTTGAAATATTTGGGAAGCATATTAGAATAGTCCATAGCCTATTCTGTCTGAAACTGCCTGCATACGGATACAAGATGAATTTAGTAATTATACAAAAAT
Organism: Acanthosepion esculentum; assembly: GCA_964036315.1. Taxonomy (NCBI): domain Eukaryota; kingdom Metazoa; phylum Mollusca; class Cephalopoda; order Sepiida; family Sepiidae; genus Acanthosepion; species Acanthosepion esculentum. Next base: position 4,904,009 of record OZ038481.1, read on the forward strand.
AGAAAAGCGTTTAAGACAAGGCTGTGTTTTCTCACCGGACTTATTCAACCTTTACAGTGAAGTAATTGTTGAAGTATTAGAAGTCCTAACACGATTCATTAATGTCGGCCACGTTTTTTATAACATCACATATGCAGATGATACAGATTTGATAGCAAAAACAGAAAGGGAACTACGTGAACTGTAAGAGAAGTTAATGAAGGAAAGCAAGAAGAAAGGACTAAGCATTCATTGTAATAAAACAGAATGCATGGTCGTTAACAAAAAGGACGACCCAATATGCGAATTGGAGATACCAAACTTTAAAAGGTAAAACCATTTAAATACCTGAGAACTGTTTATCAGAGGAGGGAAAGGGTGACACCGAAATCTGAAGTCGAATTGGGATAGCGAAAGATGTCTTCCAAAAAATAAGCAAAGAAACGTAAAAGTTTTGTTAGAAACAAAGAAAAGAGTGATGAACTGTATTTAATATGAGTCCCCCCCTACATGACAATGAATGTTGGTCAATCTCCGCACAGAGAAAGAAGAGACTTGAAGCAACAAAAATGTGGTTCTACAGAAGGATGTTGAGAATACCAAGGACCGAATATATGATCAACGACAAAATTTTAGAGAACATGGGAACAAAAAGGACACTTATCCTTAGCATCAGGAAGAGACAGTTGACATTTCTAAAGCACATAATGAGGAAAGAGGGCTTAGAAAATTTAGTACGTACAGGACAGATTGAAGGCAAGAGGCACGGGGAAAACAACGCATAACCTATCTAGCGAGCTTGTGTAAATGGTTAGCAGAACAGGGGTTAGGAGAAACCAACTTCCTGAATGACACGGCATACAGAATAACAAGAAAGTATCGCTTGTATCTACGTTTCGTATGTGATTCAGGCCAGAAAATACTAAATGGTCTGAATCTAATTTACTGTCAATAAGATACCACTTTGTTCTAAGAGATGTTCGTCTGGGGTGAGCCCTATGAGTACTGTACTCACGCTAAAATGTACCAAAGTAGATTTGATACTGTGTCACAGCAGATCACCAGAGAAGTTAGGTGCAACAGGGTTGATCTGGAGGGTATCCAAATAACCACCAGGTGCAGATTTGCACCTCACAGGAAGTCAGCGCCTTCCTCAGACATGTAAACTGGTGGTCGATCTGGACCTGGATGACGGGAAGATATTTAAGCACCCTATGTGCAGAGCCAAACAAAAAGGATCCGAGAAGAGACCACGTTTGGAGAAAACACTTAATGTCACTCGTTGATATCAATTTAAAAATTATGGAGGTCGAGCAACAACAATTTTACCTATGAGAACTTTAGCCACGTTTTTTCTAAAATTACACATGCTCCTGGCTTCTTCAAACACATGAAACTTTTATTTTAAGTAACGCGGAAGTAAATTTGAGTGTTAAGTTGGAATGATATTTGAAAAAAAAAACTACTCTCATAACGAAAATACTAAGGAATACCATTTAATAAATCAATTCGTAGACTCGTGAGCACATAAAAATGTTTGGGTTAAGTTTTATTAAGTTTTTTATTTACACATTGGCATTTATGCCAACGCTATGAGATACCGTCTTCCAATATTATGAAAATGTATACGGCTTTAGATATTTTTTCATTTATCTGCGAAAAATGTAGAAGTTAAAGACATTATATCATTCCAGTTCATTGAAAACAGAGATATGATAGCTGTGTCAAATTAATAAACTACCGATTCTAACCAATTTTAACTGTGTTCGATCGATTACGCCTGAAAGTGACTTTTATCGTCTGCATGGAATTACTCCCCGTTCCGTTACCGTAAAGGTATAAATTTGTCTTTAATATTTTGCTTTATTGCAAGGCAAATAAAACAAGAAATAAGATTCATTTCGCTTGCTGCAAGAGTTAAAAATGTAATTTGTCAATTTTAGCATTCAATAATTTAAGTTATTTGACGCATTTAGGGTGATTATAAGTTGGTTACTTAGCCAACCATCTTATGAGTCATCAATAAGAGACTGAAAGAAATACAGCGTATCGATTTCATTCTCGAAAATTAACGAAAAAATTTTACCATAATTTTTAATAAATAAAATTGAAAGGATTTGAATAAATTAAATTATTTCACCAATTTGATTCATCCATTTTAAAAAATTACTTTTTAAAGGAAAATAATTTTCTTTCATTTCGACATATCAAAAGACTAAAAACCAGGAAAGTATCTATTCGTAAAGAATCTCTCGTTTGAATCTCTCTTCAAAAGGAGATTGCATGCGAGTTTTGATAGAAATTGTTCCAAGTTCTTTTTTAAAATCATGCAAGTCTTAATTTTGATAAATCCCCGTATATTTCTATTAGCGATGTGTCAGCGAAAAGGATTATAAAAAGCCTGTTTCTTCTTGCGAATCTTGAATGTTAGCTCATTACTGAAGGAACCAATTGCATGTGTAGTGTTTCAAGCGACGCAGTATTCCGAAAATCTTGGTTTTTCCAAAGAGATGCATTTGACCAGAAAAACATCAATCCTACTGAAAATCTAAGAGACACCCTTTATAATATCTCACATTGAGTGCCAGTATTAATAAAATAGTGCTCGATGTGAAATAACAGAGCTATAAATTATATATTAATAATAAATATACATTTTTTCCTTACCGGTAGCACAACTCATGCACGACGCAATCTTCATAAATCAACATCTATATATATATATATATATATATATATATATATATATATATATATATATATATATATATATATATATATATATATATGTATATATATATGTATGTATATGTATATATATATATATATATATGTATGTATATGTATATATATATATATGTATGTATATATATATGTATGCATATGTATATATATATGTATGTATATGTATATATATATATATGTATGTATATGTATATATATATGTATGTATATGTATATATATGTATGTATATGTATATATATATGTATGTATATGTATATAGATATATATATATGTGTGTATATATATATATACATATATATATATATATTGCTAAAGAATCAATGGTTTTAAAAAAATAATAATAAATAGACATTTTTCTCGGGAAAAATGCATATTTATTATAATTAATATATTACTATATGTGTGTGTGTGTATGTGTGTATGTGTGTGTGTGTGCGTGTGTGTATACAGGTTGCGATAGAAAAATGTCTAAATTATACAAAAATGAAAATAACACTGATATTTCATTTTAACAGATATATTTACCAAAATTATGCAAAAATATATTGAAATACTAAAAAGTAAATTTATTCAACAAAATCACCATTGGCCTCAACCACGGCCTCAAGACGACTTCGGAATCTCCTGCAACTCATATTAATAAATATACATATACCTCCGTTCGAAGTGCAAATTAAAGTTTCTTTGTTATACCAACTCATTAGTCACGAATGATTATCTTACGTCAGGCATTATTACTTTTAAGTAACAATTCCTGTATGATGAGTTGGTAGAACAAAGAAAGTTTAATTTGCACTTTGAAGAGAGGTATATGTATATTTATTAATATTTAAAGATATTTTTGAAGGTACAAAATCTTATCATCGCAATAAAAGTATGAAGCTTGATATTACTAGACATTAAAAACGGGCGAAGCAAACGGTTTCGCTCCCGCTCATCAGGCTTCCAACGGGAGATTTAATTTAAATTAAAAAAAACACAGAAAATGTACAATGAAAAGGAAATGTGGAGAAGGAGGTGGAAAAAATTATGAGCAAAAGGAGCTAGAGGCAAATGACAGCGAGCCCCAACAAACACTCACGTTGTTTGCACAAGGAAGGCTTGCGGGACCCGATGTAAAGTGCCTCCAGCACCTTAAAGTGAAATAAAGAGTGTGACCGGGACAACACAGTAAACCGGTCGACACTAAAATTATCTGCACACAATCTGCTCTTTAATAGGTGCTCGCATATGGCGGAACCGTAGGTGTTTGGGACGAGTCCATTCAACGGCAAGGTGTGGTTCCTGATTTTGGTTTAATTCTCATGTCCAGGCATTGTGTCGTCCATCCTATGTAGTCAGCCCCGCAACTACAACCATATTTATAAATTATAGAATTAATTTGATGAGGAGGGAGAACGTTTTTACACACTGAACGAATCATGGGCCGGGTTTGAAAAACTATCCGGACCTCAGCAGAGAAAAGACAGCGACGAACACTTGATAAAATTTGTCTAACCATACTTTCACATTTGGTTCCAATCCAAGGCAATCTTAGATAAACCGGGCACTTTTTAACAACACATAGTTTGGCACTTCTGAACTCCTCAATTTTGTTACGGATGACCGAATGAACAGTGTTAGGTGGATAACCTAAACCACATAGGGTATCCTTGACAAAATTGATCTCATCGTCTAAGAAGGACTCTGAACAGATTTTAATGCCCTATGAAGGAGGGTTCTGATAATGTTTAGCTTACGTTTTTGGGGGCAAAAGGAGTTCAAACGCGTATACAATCCCGCAAAAGTTGGTTTCCTGTAAATAGAAGTAAGAAAACTTGTTGGTGTCCGATGTACTAATACATCCAAGAAGGCCAATTGATGATTGGATTCCTTCTCAACGGTGAACCTTAGTGCTGGATGGATACCATTTAGAAAAGAAAGAAACTGATCGGCCTCAACATTGGTGTTGAATAAACTAAAAGTATCATCAACATACCGACAATATAGTTGAGGACAAAGTGTATTCTTCCGTATTCTTTCTTCGTGAAAGCCCGCAAATATGTTGGCTAGAGCTGGACCCAAAGGAGAACCCATAGCGACCCCGTTAATCTGTCGAAACCTGGTGTTGTTGAAACTAAATTCAACAGAAGACGTGGCAAATTTCATCAACTCAACAAATGCCGACTCAGGAATTACTTGGTGGAGACAAAGAACTGCGATAAAGCATATCACAGCAAATATCAATAGGTTCCATAAGCGGAACACAGGTGGATAGAGAACAGATGTCGAAGGAACACAAACTTTTCCGGAGGAGATAAATTTTGGATACAGTCGACAAAGGAAAATGAATCCTTTATTAATATATATATATTCCTTATAGACTGTTTAAATATTCAAATTTATATCAAACATTATAATATTTATGAACTCTCAAAGCAAAACAACAGCGTTTATTTCGGGCCTTTCATTCCAAAGAAAGTTAGTTACACTTTCTCTCATGACTTCTTTCTCTCTTTTTCTCTTTATGCCTTTTTCTCCTCTCCCCCTTCCATATAAATATATAACTTCTGTTAAGTTAACCGATTTAATGTGTCAATGTCTGGATTTCCTCAAACAATTTAAATTTGAAAGAATAGAAATTTTACATCTAACTCAATCATGTCTCTCTCCCCGCTCACTTCCTCACTTTGTTAATTTACATATGCTTAGTACTGCCCGTCAAAAATGTGTAAATTTCTTTTCATTTTTCGTTTCAACCTTTGGAAGTAAAGTCTGATGATCCGCAGTCGTTTAAAAGGGCTGTGGTGAAATAATTTATTATATGGAACCTTAAAGTGGTCTGTTTTTATTTAAAGATATATATATATATATATATAGAGAGAGAGAGAGGGGGGAGAGGGAGAGAGAGTGTGGGAGAGAGAGAGAGAGATGGGAATAAAGTGTCGCTGCCCACATTGGAGTTTGAACACAGATCACCACAGAACAAACACAGGCAATCCAATTTTAAATAAGTAGATTATTTGATGGTAAAAAAGTCTGATGATCCGCGGTCCTTTAAAAGGGCTGTGGTGAAATAATTTATTACATGGAGCCTTAAAGTGGTCTGTTTTTATTTTTATTTAAATTATTAGCTCTGATTTACATTGAGCTCTCTGGATTTTATCCTCCTTGGGTCTACCCATACGTTTAAATGATAAAAAAATTGTTTTATACAACAGGTATTAGTTTAATATTCTTCCGTCACAATGCACTTAATTCAATGTTGTGTGTTTGATTGACACTCTCCTCGATTTTTGGCGTGCGGGAGTGAAACAGTTAACTCCTAGAGCTGAACTACTAGCCAACGTACACAGATGATTTCATTTATTGATAAAAGGGTTTGTGAAAAACAATTCACAGTTTTTAAAAAATACTTATAAGAAAGAATATTTGCACAGTGATCCACGATATTTCTGAACACACCTTTTATTCTCAGTACATGAATCTAATATCGAATAAAAATAATTTTGTGATTTCCTTTCCGATACTGGCAACCACCTAAGGATAAAGAGCATAGAGTGCCTTGCTATTTAAGCCATAGCTGGAAAAAGATAGATTCGTTTTTTCCTTCCGAAGCTATTAAACCGAGGTTAATGCGACAGAATCGACAAGAACTTGAACTCGGGTCGTCGACTCCACTTTCCACCCCAATCACAGGTTAAATTGCCAAATCCATCCATCCTCTCATACCCCTGTTTGACCATTATTTTTATTGTTTTTTTCATCGAATTCACCCCAAGTAAGGTAGTAAAGCCACTAAGACACAAAGAATTACTGCGTGCGGAAGAATTAGAAAACAGAAAACATTACTTCGGAGCGAGAAGAAAGGAGGAATCAGTAGCACTATAGATAGCGATTGACACTGCATTTAAATTTTTGCAGATTAAAGTTGGCTGGAAACATGGAGCCGAAAGTGCATTCCACAAGCGAGAAGTGCGAGAAAATAAACTGTTGGCACTGTTATATCTAGCCAACGCAACTGTAAATCGATGAGACCCGTCCCCCAATCGAGTACTTCATTTAAATTCATAAAGTTTAGGCGGCATAGCGAAGAGCTCATCCGAATAAAAAAAAGTATTTATAGTAAAGGCACAGGGAAGTAACTTCAGGCTAATAATATTTCTGATTATTATTATCATTATTACTAATATATATATATATATATATATATATATATATATATGTGTGTGTGTGTGTGTGTGTGTGTGTGTGTGTGTGTGTGTGTGTGTGTGTGTGTGTGTGTGTGTTACGACCCGCTAGAGTCGCAAGATAAATACGGGAAAAAAACAAAAAAAAGGGGATCAGTTGCCAAGGATATGACCTGGATTCCACTACGATAATGTCTTCCTCTCGCAGGATCAAAAACACGTGAATAAAGAAGACCAACAAAAACAAATCCCAAGCACAAATATTAAGTGTAACGAAATTTTAATTGTACATAAAAAATTTAAAACAAAGAATATCTGACTGAAATAATGTATGCGGTGTGTGCGATATGAGTACAAAAAAATACTTCGCTTTTTCAGTTGATTGAAATAAAATAAATTTTCCGTTTCTCTCTCTCTCTCTCTCTCCCTCTCTCTCATATATTTCTCCTTTCTCTTTTTCCTTTTTCCCTTCTTATTTAGGCAATATCTAACGTCTTTTTTTCTCGTGGAAGTTAACTTTTATATTTTGAGGGTTTTCTCCTTTCTTTTTCTCTTCACACGTGCAAAAATGTTCTATCGTTGGGTTATCTTTTATCTGCGTTTCCGTTGACAGTATTCAGTCCGAAGCGGTGGTCAGTTATGTTTCTATGCTTCTTTTGCATGAGGTTGATTCCTTTCCAGTTAAAAAGGACCTTTATCGTGTTGATCATCACTGACGCCAATGGTCACACGAGTCTTCTCTTAACTCGGAGTTCAAGTGAATTCGGGATGATATCCGTTCTCTTTATTTCGGTGAATCACTTTCAGGAATAGTCTGATCACATCGAGTTTCCTTGCACCAACTTATGACTATTGATTCAGGTGACCCCACGTGTATAGCTATTTTTAGTATCCACGCGATATGGTTTCTAGGGTTAATGCTTTCAGACTCCACGCGCTTTCGCCTGACTGCTTTTAGTTTGTCAGAGAGAGAGAGACGATAATTATTACAGACAGTGAGAGAGGGTAATAGTCAGAGAGGAAGAGAGAAAGAGTTCAAAATACAACTCAATCTGCCTGGGTTTATTTTAATTCAGAGGTGTCGGCGTAGGATCGTCACATCCCCACCACCCAACGGAGAAAAATGTTAATTTTTCTGTAGACCGGTATGCATTCAGACATGTGAAAAGGCGTCTGCGTATTTATTCTCGATACGTTTTATATGTTGAATTTGTAAATTAAACTCCTGTAATTCTAGGTTCCAAACTAGAAGTGTTCTATTCTTGTTTTTTCATTTTATTGATAAGAAAGGGTTGTGGTCCATATAAATAACTATCGGTGGCTGCGATGCTGTCACATAAATTTTGAAATGTTCTAAGTTAGATACTAGCACGAGTGCTTCTTTTTCTACTTTAGAATATATCCAATCTACGTACAAATCTCTTTTTTTTCCATAATATCATTCTTCAATAGAATTCTGGATGGCTAATATTTGTTTATCATCCGTTATTTTTAGTACAATTTAATCCTATTTACGTGTCATTTTTGTATTCTCTTCTTATCATCAGGGATGTTCCCTCCATTTATCTTTCTCTTGATTATAGGCCCTGAAATCGGGCTTTAAGCGGGTGGTTATTTGTGGGTAGTAAAATCAGAATTTAATGTTCTATCTCGAATTTTAATTCCACTGTTTTTACATCGTAGCGCCCCTTCACTTTGCCTTGCACACTTCTAAGGTGCACTCGGGCCAACGCGTTTGCCTAGGATATTCGCTTTCTAAATCGCTCTACATGATCCAGCAAATGTTCTCTGTTCCTTTATCAAATGCAATGGGCCGAGTGTCAAAATATAAGTGCAGACGGGGTAACTCCGCGGGATGCGAACATTAGAAATTTGTTCCCCTCCTACTTTCTCTACATCTAAGCAACAGGTCCACATCATATTCTTAAGGGTGAAGTGAAACTTCTCCAAACCTCCCTGTTACTGAGGGTGGTAAGCGCTCATTTTTATAGAAGTAATACCTAGTTGCTTGACAACTTACTGAAACAGCATTGAGATGGAATTTAACTCTTGGTCCGTTTGGATCATCTTCGGTAAATCCACCTTGGTAAAGAAACTGATATGATCCTTTAGTACCATTTTGGTCGAAATATTTCGTAGTTGAATGGCCTAAGGAAACCTGAATTATGCACAGATTATGGTCAGCAGGTATTTATTACCTGATTTGGTCTTGAGTAGTGGTGACCCTTGCAATCAACGATTACCCGGCTTAATGGTTCTTCAAAGACCGGAATAGGGCGTAGAGGTGCAGCTGGGATTTAACTGTGATTCTTAACTCTGAGCCAATAAAAATGTTTTATAATTATTTGGTAAGTATTGTTGATATCTAGGTGATCTGTCAATGGAATTTTCTAAATCTAAGATCTGAGGCGGTTTCCAAGTCCTCATTAACATTCCAGTTTTGAAATAATAATCCATTGATACGTTATTTGTATTATTCCCGAACTCAACCGGTTAAAAATTGCGTTAGTTCAAAATCGGACTATTGTTCAGCATTCAGATTCTTTATCGATAGAGAAAAGTGTGAGGCGGGCTCATATCAACGCCTGTCAACTGCCAATTTTGTTTAACCCCTGCGAACTAACGTCGTGGTTCAGGAATGGTTGAGATAAGTCTACTAACCCATCGCTTTTCTCTCCCTCTTTTTCGTTATTCATCACCATTACTTGTGTACGAGTCACTGTGCCATGTGTGATACACGCTTGGATGATCATGTATATTTCGATATATGACTGACGAGACAGATTTTTTCCGCAGTAGGTTGGCATTTCTTTCGAGTAGACCAGTTGCCATCCCAGTCTGTTCTGCTATTTAACCAATATCTGGGGGAGAGAAGAAGAGGATTCATACCGTTCCTAAGGGTATTAGCATGTAAAGTGAATGCAATGGATTTAACTGAATTTGAACTCGGCTTTCCGATTCCCTAATCCGAGCCGCTATCCATTACTCCACCTTGCCTCGAAGTTATTTTAGTCATTTTATGTTTTCTTTTCGAACCCGTTTCTCCTAAAGGAACTTGCTTTCTCCAGGTCCATACTTTGCTGCTCGTCAGCTGATTTCCCAATAATATCGACACTCCCCTCATAGGAAGTTTATTTAACACACCTATTGATGATTGTTCCCGACACTACGTTTGAGTTTATATTAAGTTTATGCAGAGCAATGCTCACCGGCCTATTGCCAACTCCTCGGATGGTTATTCGTTAACCAGTCACCGACCTCGATTCATCGGATAAGCGATCTTGTAGCAGAAGAGACTGTGAATCGGCTCTGTGTCTTTAAATTTAAATCGGTATTTTCCTCGTAGAATCTTATATAGGGAAATCTGTCCTTTGAATATGAATGCTTGATACTCATTTGCTACTTCATCCGCAGATATAATTCCATGCCCTTAATTTAGCGATGAGTCTATGGACTCCCTCTTCTGCCGGGTCCACGGAATTTCGCCTGACTGCTTTTAGCTTGCCACAGAAGAGAGAGGGTAATAAGTACAGAGAGAGACAGATTGAGTGAGTAATATAGACAGAGAGAGAGATTTCACTCTACAGGGCTACCTCTCTGAGTTTAGAAATTTGGAAATATATATATATATATATATATACTGACCACTAACATTATCAATACACACACACGCACATATTTATATATATATATATATATATATATATATATATATATATATATATATATGTATATATATATATATATTATTTCTATTTATTTTTTAATCCTCTCAATCTACTCATTTTCATTTCATTTATTTTACCAAGTACTTTCAATCTTTAAAAATTGCACTTTAAGTATTTAAAAAATTAACAATAAAAAATATATATTAAGTTACCTCCCTTCAATAAATAACCTCTCTGTAAATAGTTTAAGTGAAATCAAATCGCTCAGTCCTCTGTGTTTTCGTATCTTTTTTTTTGTGTTACCAAATTAATGAAGTAATCAATCCCGAACATTAGGAGAACCTTTCAGAACCGGAGGTGGACAATAAGACTATCTTAAAATTTTAAATTCTGAAAAATAGTTATACTTGTTTGGCAAATTGGAAAATAATAATAATAATAATAATAATAATAATAATAATAATAATAATAATAATAATAAGAAGAAG
>OZ038481.1:4917558-4922558 GCA_964036315.1 Acanthosepion esculentum
ATATATATATTAACAGAATGAGATAGATATAAACAGAATGTGGTATATACATATATATATATATAGAGAGAGAGAGAGAGAGGGAGAGAGAGATAGAGGGTAGAGAGAGAGAACGAGATAGATACGAACATCTTACTTCTGCAAGCCATTTGCATTCTCAAATGCATCGTCACTTAAAAGACTCGCTTTCTTTTATTTATTCATTTATTTTCTTTGCTTGTTCGTATGAATGAATTCTTAGTAACTTTACCAACACTATGGAGAAAAGATCACCCAATATAGATTCGTGAGAGTATTCTGTTTCGGTTCTGGCATTCCTTGGAGACCCTTTTGCAAAAGATGGATAGGAGATCAGCTTCATATTTTGGCATATACATCTTTACATTTATACTCAATAGACCTTCATTTGTGTTCCCTGTCAATTCTCCAACAACATTGGTTTTTCAGGCAAATGCCGATACTTTCAAAGATCTACCAAATTCTATATATGTATATAAAAACAGAACGTTTTCGTGACGTTTCTTCAAATTCTTGTTTTATACCTTTTCTTTCCCTTTAGAACTTTGTTGATCTGTACCTTTTGAAATCAGAAATGGATTCACACTAATAAATGCATCTAAGTCATGTCTCTCTAGAAATGATTTGAATGAAATAAAAATACCGCAAGTACACAAAATTATGCCGCTGAGGAAAAATCTTCGTAATATCAGAAATAATACATCCAATACTTTTGGTGCATATTCTTTCTGAATGTCTTTAATTATAGAAAATAGTGCCAATCTTAGAAACTAATTAATTTATTACTCAAAGTGGTGCCGAGAGATTCTCAAAAAATATCAAAATCTATCCAAATGACCAATTTTCTTATTGGAATCATTTGTTAGTCGTATCGAGAAATGTTTATTCCCTGCTCCTATGATTATAAATATAATATTTACCAATTGATTCGACACAATAAAGATAGAATCCAGATAATACTCTTTGATGTACCACTATTAATCAAAGACCTCAGTGATAACAAATTTAGTATAGGAGATCATTATATTGAACACATAAGTACTTGCGCTAGGATTACTTTTCCGCAATACCACACGAGTCTACATAACCAAAATATTAAGCTAAGAACTCAAGTTATGTTCTTAAAAAGCCCTGTCTGATCCAGATTCTCACATAAAATTAATACACTGTCAGCTATATACCACCATTTTCTCAGATCAATGATTTAAAACTACTTCATGCAAACGAATCCTCTGATGCTACACAACTTCAATAAAAGAACGGAATCAAATAAAAACCACTTGAGGACAAAAAAGGGTAGCACATTTACCGAAAATGTAAATTAATGATATGATTGATAAAGATATAGACATTCCTCAACTTCTTTAAACAAAATGTAGAAAGCAAACTTCCATCAATATTAGAAAGTAGAGTTAGCGGATTTGGGAAAGTGTATTTCCCTGAAAACCTATTTTAAGAGAAAGGTTTATGTCCATCCGGTTAACCAACGGGGAATTTCGAATTTTGTTTAAACTACGGGGATAGATTGTTGTCGTTCCGTTGCTCATATCTCGCGTTATCTCGTTTAGTTCAAATTCATAATATCGATCAGTTATTGTTCGTCTCGTTTCCACCGATACCAATTGCACAATACCCGGCTTCATATTCTTCAAGAAGATAAACGCGAAATAAGCCAATTCCTAAATATAAAGCTGGTGCAACATTGAGAAACAGTTATGAGACAATGAAATTAAGCATGGCTGATCATGACAATATTCCGCATGGAAATAAGGTGCATTTAATAATAAAAGAAAATGTAATTCTTTCAAATATATCAAGAAACCGCATCCACAAGATTGTTTGAAACTTTAAATCTATTGATATTTTACAAGTGCTCGTTCCCACCGACGGTGGTGTGGCAGTCTCAAAAGACCATCAGTTTTACTTCCTTGAGAATTAGACTCCATGCAACGTCACATGTGGCGGCAAAGTCCAATGTATGAGAGGCAAACATGGCCACAAATTCAGCATGTACAGACAAGACCCAATGATACTGATGAAATAGTGATACCTTTGTTCAGTTGGCCTTTCTTGTTCGCGAATAATGATTATATCTACGCATGTCTGCTGATTGAATAGAAAGGGCATATGATTTAATTATTCCACTCATTTTGAATTAGTGCCATTAGGGTCGGTGGCAGATACCTAAGGAAGGCTGGAATATGCAAATGCTTCAAGACTGGGAGAGAAAAAAAACAAACAAGAACGATTAAACAGAGTTAAGGTTAGGGTTAGGCTTTTTTTCCCCAATTGAATCCACGTGTAAAAGTCGCAAGGGTCTGTTGAAACTTGACTAATTCATGGAATAATAATGCAAACACAAAATGTACTTAGAATAAATGTATTGAAACAAGAATGTGTACACAATATTTACATATAGTCTTTTGTATATTTCTGGGAAGACCGTTCCTGGAGAATGTGTTGACTAAGTCACAGTCGGGCAGAGTCTCTAGTTGGATCTCTTGATTCGCCTCCCTGTCTTCCGGTACCAACCATATTTATATCGTCGGTACTCCGCTATGCAAATTAGGTGGATCCTACCACAACAGTGTCCATTTCCGAATTTAGGACCGGAAAAGAACGTTTACATAATACAGTGTCTAAAACGAAAGAGGAACAAGAAAATGCATTGAAAAACGATCCGAATAATTCATTATATTCCAGAGTCAGAAAATGAGAAAGACGGCCGGAGAATACAGCTGTCTAAAGTTGTGAATTTACATAACAAAAATGACATCAAATTATCCTACATTTGCTGCTTAAAGTCAATACCTTAAAGAGAAATGCCTTTGCCCACGTCATATAATAATAGCGATTCTGTGTTCATTCTCTCTATAAGCAACCATTCAATTTATCATCGATGTCTCTGTGGGTATCACATTATCAATGTTCTTTGTGCATTCCATTTATTTATTGGTGTCTTTGTGTCAATCCTGTTTAATTATTGATGCCCAATCCATTTACACTTTGGTGTCCATCCCATTTAATCATTTGTGTCCACACAATTTACAGGCCTCTTTTCATGCACATGTACGAATTAATCTTTTTGCACTGGCTCAGTTCAAAGACTATATTTTTCCAGGTTTTCTATCCTGATTTATACAATTTTTTCAATCGTTTCTTCTTTTTAAGCAATCATGAAATTTCAAAAATGCATATTTAAAAATAAAAATCATGTCCAGCTTTTCATGTCAAAGACTTCCATCTATTTTCCTAGTCCACCGTTGATTGCTTTTAAAGTCGTTTACAGCCAGACTGTTTTTCACTACAGCAAAACATATCAAATGAAATCAAAATAGAAAAGGTGTCCTTTTTTTCATCTTTTTCAAATACGTGCTGAAGTTTTTCTTATTACCGGAGATGACTTTTATGACGTCCTTGACTTTCATTTTCTTTCCTCCAAATTTCATTGAAGGCTTTTAAAGCAAAATGAAACCCTCTTGAAAACAGGCTGCTTTTAATTCCATTTTTCTTATTTTATTTCTTTCTTTCACTTTTTGTCTGGAATTTTCTTTAATCCCAAAATATCTGCAGGGCTTAACAGAATATGCTTCGCCGAAGATTGGCACTATTCTTGAAGATTATGTTTTGTTACTGAAATTACTGGTTAAAAAATGAATGAAAATAATTTCTTCGGTACATACTTTTTTGTCCAAATAAGGATTAATCGGGAAAATAACTTTATATTATGACTTTCTTTCACTGTTTTTTATCATGTTTATGTGTGTTATAAAGAAGGAAAGAAGAAATTGAACAGTTTACTTAGTAGATATGAATTATTTTTAAACGTGAACTCGGGAGAAAGGAAAAAAAGATTGAAACACACATATATATATATGAGCTGTGATACGGTGGAACAGGGTTGTATGTGGATGACTCTCTCGATATATATATATTGCCATCCACATTCAAGCCTTGTATATATATATATATATATATATATATATATATATATATATATATATATATATATATATATATATATATCAACATACAAATCTGTTTCGCCGTATCACAGCTCATCCGATTGCTTCAAGACGGGATCGGAAACCGATCGCTTTGGTATCATGTGGAGATCCTACCCTTAAGGTATCGGGGTAAGGCAGAGAAAGAGAAATTCTAACGTATGTATACAAACCCCAGCAGCCAGAGTGCTCAATACATTAATAAATACCGGTGCTTTAATAGAGGTGATATATATATATATATATATATATATATATATATATATATATATATATGAAGAAATATAGTCTTAAAGTGTGCTATATTTATGGGATAAAGTGCTCGATATCAGAGATAGAGCGTGTGTAAATATAAAAGTGGACATGGAAGTCAGCACTTAGAGGCGACAGTCTGTTTCATGCTAGTGCAATCGTCAGGCGACTAGTGCTGTTATTTTTCTCGGCTATTTATATATAAGGGTCAGTGGTGCATTATGGGTAGTCTATTTTGGCGGTTACTTTTACCGGAAGTCGCTTATTTTTTTATTTATTTATGTCAAATTATTTTGCTTGTTTTTTTGTTTGTTTTTTTTATTTTATTTTTATTTTTTATCTTATATATTTATTTATTTATTTTGATTTTGATTGGTGTTTTTTGTTAACGTAGTAAAAATTTGTTTATATAGCTTATTGTTGGTAGTCTATTATGGCGGCCATTTACCGGAAGTCGGTTGTTTGCTTATTTATTTGGGTCAAATTGTTTTGCTTGTTTTTATTTATTTTCATTTTTATTTTTTATCTTATATATTTGTTTATTTGTCATTGATTAAATCTATTTGTTGAATTTTGGGGTGGGATGTTGTGGTTTGTTCTTACTATTATTTTGGTCGGAACGGTTTTTAATTTATCTATTTGGGTTGATATCTTTATTTGTTTTTTCTAAACGGCTAGTTTATCGTAATCGGTTGTTCGTTTATTTATATATTTGGATGTATTTAG
>OZ038481.1:4927558-4962558 GCA_964036315.1 Acanthosepion esculentum
CATACGATAATTTTTTACAAAAAGATGGGTTTTGGTGATACTGAGTCTGTATATATATTTATTTTGTAATTAATAATTGTAGTTTTTTTATAGTTTTAGCCGGACACACACACATACAGACAACTGCCCTTTATATATGATAGATAATTAAAGATTTCCAGAAATCTTTAATACTGTAGACCGATTCTTTTTAAATTTATTAAATAATGCAGCTTAATTAATATTGTAAAAAAGTAGTCATTAAAAGCATAAATTAATAAAATTAATGTAATTAATGGCGATTTCACTTCGCTAACAGATTAAATAAGATATTAACTCACTAATTAATCACTAATTATATATATACTGACGTTAAACTACATCCGGCAGCAACAGAAGATTGAAGATTGAAGATTTTGAGGAACGTGGGATCCCCTTTTAATTGCAGTTGTTCCCAGATCCATCCTCATCTGAGGTGGTAACACCTGTTAGGGTTAGAATAAAAAACAAAACAGTGGTTCATATTTTATATAATCTCTTTTCCAATGCCCTATTTGAAGAAAATATTCACTAATTAAGGTTTCAATCTTTAATAAATTACTTTTATTCGGTTATAAAAAATGCTGTTATTCTGGTGCTGAGTTGTCTCGTTCCTGAGTTGTCCCGGCGCTCAATCGGAAGTGGTCAGTCAGCAATATTGAGGTGGCGGTGTTGTGTTGTCCTTTCCCGAACTCAGACACTATAGATTACTAGTATTTTTACCTAGCCTAACACAATAATACTTTGACTGTGTCACGTGTCCTGTAACCCTTGAGAGTTGTAAGAGCACTATATGTGCTGCAACAGCGGCGTGTCTAAGGCAAAATATCCTGAAGAAGAACATCCCTCATCAGACTAGTTTTAATTTTAGCGTGTCTTTTCTTTCTTAACTGGTTGCCATCTCAAGGTAAGTGATCTCAGTCCGCCCGACTATTTAGCGCATAACTAGAGGGATGTGTTGTCATGCCTTTTCCAAGGGTAATAGTACGAAAGGAGTGAAATAGAATCGACCAGAATTTGACCTCTCATGCCCATTCCCTTCGTATTCCATTAGTAAGGAAAAGGCGCCTGGCGGATGGTTTCCTGATCACTACAACCTTAACTTCGAGTCAAGGGATAATAGTTATTTTTCAAATCTCCCCTCTTACATCTTACGCTCAAACAAATCCTAAATCAGTAGCCCTCTACCTTGAACGGCTCTTAGGTCTTTTATTAGGTGAACATTAGTAGAAAAAAAATGTCAAATTTAATTTCCCCGCTATAACCGATACCTATTTCGCGCTTCGAATAGACTCATATTAAATCCGAATAAAATGTCAGATAGAGTAATTACCCTATTCAAGAAAAATATGCAATAAATCATAAAATTCTTAAAATATAAAACAAGGTAATTACTTAGAATCCCATGACATGACGTAGCATATAGAAACTAATCTTAGAAAAACCTAGCAAGTGTTTTTTTTTATTAATGTCAATTACTATAAAATGGATAAAATAGTGTAGATTGAACTAATAAGTTTCCCTTGCCCATTCTTCTTCTATAATAAACACATGTATGAGTAAATCTGATGCTAATGAATGTTATTAGAGTTTATTTGCAGGCAAATAAACACGATTTTCAGGCTTAGAAATCAGATTAAACGTAGGATAACAGCAAAATCTGTAAACTTTCCTTGGGGGTCACAATAAGGCATTCACTGTCCTCTAATCAAAGGAACCCGAACTGAAATCCTGTAAGAAGTATCCTATATTTATGAACCGCGTGTCACCAGTAAAAATGATGCTGGTCGAAACCATTTTCGAAGAGTTCATTGAACTTTCTGTTATTCTTTTTGCTGAGGTTTTGTTTCTTTTAACGTTGTGGCTTATCTGTTCTCAGATTGTTCCTCAAATATATCAGGTAGTGGGTGTCTGCTTTCTTTTCTTAGTTTGTGTCCAAGAATAATATTCCGAAACAGAAGAATCCAAACAATTTTTGGAATAATAATGACTTGTTTCAGAAGACATCGATTTATGTTTCTTTTTTTCAAGTGAAAATTCTTTCCGACAGCAAATTATCCTCTAGGTTTGTTAAATTGCAAGGTTTTCTCCCAGGACGTGCCAATATGCTGAGCGACCGAATACCGCTTGAAGCTATTTTTCCGAAGAATATATTAACCAAAATTTCGCCAAGAAAAGCAAGCAAATTCTAAAAAATATCATAAAAATGTAAATAATCAGGAATTACTAGTGCTACTACTACTAATAATAATACTAATACTACTACTAATAATACTAATACTAATACTACTACTACTACTACTAATAATAATAATAATAATAATACTAATAATTCAGCGAAGTCATTAGGACAGAGTTTGAAATCGACAATTGTGCCATAGCCACCTTCAAAGGCGGTAAACTAACGAAAACTAAAGATTTCGACGTTGATGTCAACAAGATTAAGGAACTAGACCAAGATGGTACATAGAAATACTTAGGAATTAATGAAGGCGACAGAATGCAACATTTAATTATGAAGAAAAAGATGCGAATAGAATATTATAGCGGAATGCGGGTGATACAAGAAAGCGAACTTCATGGAGCCAATAAAATGAAAGCTATCAACACCTTAGCTATACACGAAGTAACATACAGATACAACATTATTAAATAGAAGTTGAATTACATTACAATACTGGATGCCAAGACCAGAAAACTGCTTACCCAAATGAGGATACATCACCCGAAATCAGATGTTGATAGGCTGTATGTGCCAAGAGGTCTAGGAAACCGAGTTCTACTTGAACTTTAAAATCTACAACAATCGGATTGAAAGCCTACCTCACAAAAAACAATGACCCTCTCCAACATACAGTAAAACACCAAATCCATCAACAAAGATGCTGCACTTTTCAAGAAATTGCTTAATATACCTGAAACCCCACCAAAAAACACGAAGCGAATACCATCTACGTCTAACGAGTAAAACAGAAAGCAAAATAACTTGATCAAATAAAATTGATAGTTTATGGAAGATCTTCAAAGCTACATAACTATCTTCAGGGACTACCTTGTCAATAAGAAAGTACTTACTGTTCTTTTCGTCTTTCATCCCAATGTCTGGTGGATTATATTTGATTGTTCTGTTTGTGTGTATAAAATTGTATCCAGATATATTTGAAGACTAATTGTTTTGGTTTTGTAAGACAGTTCTAGTTGAAGTAATCCACTTCCTCCTTTAGATCTGAGCAAATACAGACGATCAACATCAGTCTTAAGATGATGCATGCAGTAGCAAATGAGAAGCTTTCTCGTTTTGACATCAATACGCTTAATGTCAGCTGTAGTCTTATTAAAGATGTTGAAACTGTATTGCCCCACAAGGATGGCCAAAATGTTTATGGCTGATATTCTGTTGTGTGAATTCAAGTTGGCATTTAACATCAGTCGCACACGCCGATAATATTCTCTTCTTACATTCGTCTTCATTTGGTTATGCTTTATTCCATCTCCTTCGCTGACTCTTAAGGATTTGCATGGATTCTTCTTGTAAAAGTTCCATAATCATTGTGACAAAACCTAGATATATTGAGTATGTTTATATAATTTCCCTTTTTTTAATCTTACTTTTATCTAATCCGAAATCCATGCTTATGTCATCATTGAAACATTTTACAGTATTAAGAAGGCCATTCGATTCATTGTCGTCTTTGGCAAAGAGTTTGATATCATTCATGTAGAATAGGTGATTAAACACTTCCTTTACATTTGTATCCATAATGATTACTGTTTAGTTCATGCGAAAGGGGGATTAAGGACAGACAGAACAAAAGAGGTGAAATGGAGTCTCCTTAAAAAATTTCACGTTGGATATTCAAACAAGTGGCAGTATCTTTTTTGTCATTTAGGCATAATGTGGTTTTTCCATATTACGATGCTATATTTAAGGAAATTTAATATCGCCGAGGAGACTTTGTACATTTGCAAAGCCTTAAGGATCCATTATCAGAGGCTTTGCGGTAATCTATCTAAGCTATGCTGAGATTTCTACATTTGTACTGCAATTTTTCAGGATCATTTTATTTATTAGTAGTTGATCGTGACACCATATACACCTATTAAACATCCCTTCTGTTCTAGTAGAAGAATTTTGCTTTCATCAAGAGAAAAGTGAGTACAGTTCGTCGGGACAGACGTGATCAATGTATATGTGATGGACAGACGTGTTATTAGCCAATGTGGTTCATCTGTTTCACTCGATTTTTCAGTCATCCATTCTAGAATTTCATTGGGGCTATTAATTAGCATTGTTAATGTTTGTGAAAGGGTTTTATGGATTAGTGATAGATAATAGAGCCAAAAGTTGGATACTATAGTGAAGAAAACGACGACTTACCTCGTCAAACCAAGTGACAGCGCGTCGCGTGTATCCTACGAAGGAAAAGAAAACTACTTATCAAAATAAAAGGACACGTATTCCGCATAACATTAGGTGTTTATTTTTTGTGTTTTTGATACACAATTGTAACACAAGGCCAAAAAGGGGAGGGGTTGAGACTGGTCTTCACTAACTATCTTATACCCAGCTAATCCGATTCACGACCCATTCACTCATTACAATTCGCCCATTTACCATAAATACTCGTCAATCACAAATCAATCCTCCATGCACCATAATATCGCTTCCTCTCAGGGGGGTCCTACAAAATGCACACCATACCTAAAAATATAATGGTTATATATGTGTGCTTAAAATTTATGTTAATAGGGCCCGTCCAACCCTCTAAAGAGAGAGGCCGCTGTATTTGCCCATGGGACAAAATCAAGAAGCTCTCTCACTAAGGGAGTTGGAAAGGTGAAAGAATAGACGTACATAGGAAATAAAAAGCTGACCCAGTCGAGATAAAAAGGGGCCAAAACAAACTGGGGAAGTTGGGAATTTCAACTTGGATCATAAGCAAAGAGCCAGCCGGGAACAGGCAAGGAACAACTCAAACTCACATTAACTAGGTACTCTGAAGCTTGTCTAACCTAACCAAGGGAAGTGCTCCGCAGGTAACCACTCCAATGTGACGTAGGTTAGACCGAGAAGAGAAAATCAAGGCTAGCCCCGTTCAAACTAACGGAGCTCGCCTCTTCGACCGGAGCTCGCCTCTTTCACCCACCTTTCGCTGTTGAATGCAAGCGTTTTCTATCAGTTCTAACCTTCATCTTGAGCTGATGCTCAAACAATCGGATCAGATCCTGATGAGAAAGACGGCTACCTGGCAAGACCTCCTCCATTAGCGTCGTCCAAATCACCATTCGGACCGTGGCCAGCAACGTCAGAAACACCATTCGTTTCACCCTAGAAGACGGGGGCGACACATTGCCACACGCGTATTCACGATCCATGAGCACAAGCTTTTAGGGAGCGAGACAAGCCGTCAACTCGCCGACATGGTCCTATAAGGGGCGGACCCGGGGACAATGGTAGAAGGCGTGCGAAGCCGTTTCTTCTAAACCAAGGCCACACCGTTCACAGTCTTGCAAATCCGCCAAGCCCCAAATGAAGGCCTTTTCATTGAGAGGCAGCCGATTCCGAGCCAATTGCCAGGTAAGCGAAAACTCAAGGTTACCGATATAATCCGCTGCTGGCGCCCAAGACGAGAAAGAGCGAAACTCCTCCTCCCACAAGTCGAGCCGCTCACGTAGAGGATTCTTCACGACCCACTCCACAAAATAACGATAGAAGATCTTCCTAGGCCGTGAAAGCTCACTGGACCGAGAAATGATCGTCAAAGCGTACCGACACTCGCGAAGGAAATCCGATTGATCCCGGGGTTTACGACGGTGCTCAATCCGCAAGATGGGGGTGGGGACTGATAGCAAGGGAACGCGTCCCTAACAATCCCCGCCATAATGGTATCTCCTGTCAATGCGCGGCGTAGGAAATCCAACCTCGAGGCAAGTTTGTGGCTCATCACGTGTGACATTCCCAGCCCCCCATGAAACGAACGTTGTGAACAGACTGATCTGTCGACCTGGTGCTTGCGTACCCTCCACAAAACGGAAGATAACGAGCACTCGAGCGGCTTCCGATGGTCTTTACAGAGGAGAAGTACGGACAATCGATAAAGGACAATCGGGAAAACGTATGTCGCACACGCCTTCGCCCTGCCATTCACGGACAACCTCCGTCGACGCCAAATCTAACCGGCAGCGTCGACCTTTGCTCGTACTTCAGACCAATTTTCTTACGTGAGTGGCTCAACTTGTCGGAGGAGGAGTTTCGCTCTTACTGGTCTTGGGCGCCATCTCAGTATTATCTCAGTAACCTTTAGTTTTCGCTTACCGATTGGCTCGGTATCGGCTGCCTCTCAATGAAAAGGCCTTCATATTGGGCTTGGCCGATTTGCCAGACTGTGAACGGTGTGACCTTGGGTTAAAGGAAACGGCTTCGCACGCCTTCTACCATTGTCCCCGGGTCCGCCCCTTATGGGAACATGTCGGCGAGTTGACGGCTTGTCTCGCTCCCGAAAAGCTTGTGCTCATGGATGGTGAATACGCGTGTGGCAATGTGTCGCCCCCGTGTTCCGGGGTGAAACGAATGGTGTTTCTGACGCTGCTGGCCACGGCCCGAATGGTCATTTGGACAACGTAACAGGAGGAAGTCTTGCAAAGCAACCGTCATTCTCATCAGGATCTGATCCGATTCTTTGAGCATCAGCTCAACATGAAGATTAGAACTGATGCTTGCATTCGACAGTTTTTAGCGAAAGGTGGGTAAAAGAGGCGAGCTTGGTTCGTTTGAATCTGGGATAGGCTTGATTTTCTCTTTCTACGTCACATCGGGGTGGTTTCCTGCGCAGCCCTCCCCTTCGTTAGGTTAGACAAGCTTTTGTGTACCTACTTAATGTGAGTACGTGTCGTTCCTGGCCTGTGCCCGGCTGCCTCTTTAGTTATGATCCAAGTCGAGATTCCCAACCTCCCCTTTTTTTTGGCCCCTTTTCATCTCGACTGGGTCATCTTTTATATTTCCCATGTCCGTATATTTATTATTTCTGCTTTCCCACTCCCTTAGCGAGGGAGCCTCTTGATTTTGTCCAATGGGCAGAATAGAGCGGCCTCTCTTTTTGAATGTTGGACGGGCCCTACTAACATCAGTTATGGTTAGTTTGACTTGTGTTAATATTTTAGTTTGTTATTAGGTTCATCACCCAACCCTTTCATTTTAGTCAACCATAAATTTTTAAGTACAAATTTTATATCATTAGATTTTTATGGTATGAGGCGCGGTTTATAGGTCTCCCTTGAGAGAATGTGGTATTGTGGAGTATGGAGGATTGATTGGTGACGGACGAGTTCTTATGGTGAATGTTGTAATTGTAATGTATGACTGGGTCGTGAATCAGATTAGCTTCGTATAAGATAGTGATGACCAGCATCAACCCCTCCCAATTTTGACCTTGTGTCGAAATTTGTATTTTTTAAATACAATAAATAAAAGAAAAAGAATTGATGTATTTTGACTACCGCGTTTGTCGGAGAATGAGTTATTTCTCTGACTGGTGACGTGCATTGTAATTTGTGAGATCGTATCTGCGAATCGAGTTTTTGGCATTTCTTTCTGCCCCTGATGTTAGAGTCTGAACTTAGTGATTTATTCTCTGCATTATGGAAGTACTCTGCGACAAATATTTCCTTTGCTTTCAGAACGCTTACAGGTACCTTATTTTTGTTTCTATTGTTCCATTCTTGCACAGGTTTTTATCCTTCCTTCTTTATTGTTTCTTTTTATTTCTGTTGCAGGTCCATTTCCTTCTGACCCCTAACCAGGTTTACCATCATGACATTTCTACTTCACATTTGAGTAAAC
This sequence comes from Acanthosepion esculentum, assembly GCA_964036315.1. Classification (NCBI taxonomy): domain Eukaryota; kingdom Metazoa; phylum Mollusca; class Cephalopoda; order Sepiida; family Sepiidae; genus Acanthosepion; species Acanthosepion esculentum. Next base: position 4,935,417 of record OZ038481.1, read on the forward strand.
CGAAATAAAATAAAAACACACATATCGAATGTGCTTCTGAGAACTATTTTTATTTCTTTAAGGCATGGGCTGCGAGAAGTCGCTTCAAACAGTCTATCAGAACCTTTTCCGATCAAACCCTGGGTCCAATAACAACTGGAATTACTGATGTCTTCCTGTGTCACAGGATCCTTGTGCTTTTGGTTGTTTTTTGAAGAACTGTCATGTCAATAAGAAGGTACATTCGGTTTAGTGGTCTTTGATCATTCTGTCAGAGCGATTCTTCTTCTTATTATTATTATTATTGTTAATTATTATTATTATTATTATTATTATTATTATTATTATTATTATTATTTATGCTTTATTTCAGAATCCAAAAGTAAGACTACGACAAAGTAAACGAAACGTAGAGTAAAATTGAAATAAACTGACAGAAGGAATTGCGATGCGAAAATATTGCTGAGTAAATTGCTTTCTTTTTTATTACAACAGCATTTTTAAATCAAAATTATGCCCAGACTAATTACAGTGAGTAACTAGCGTCTTGAATGGGTTACTTTGTAATAAATCTCTTTTTTACTCGTATAATCTTTTTTTAAGTTACTTGATATTTTCTCCTGTGTATTCCTTGTGGCAATCATAGTTTGTTATAGAGAAAATCCCTGCTTCAAATTTGAGGTTATTCATTAAGTCTAGGTATCATAGCGGAGAGTTCATCTGAACAATTACCATGAAAGTATTTACAGGACAGACACAGGGAAGCTACTTTACGGCGCTGGGAAAGTAACTAATGTCGAGATGCCAGGTCAGGATCACTAACATTGCGGATTCTTCTTTGTCTTTTATCATGAATCTCCAAATATATAACAAGAGCCCCAAACGAGATGTGGCAACAATATTCGAAGCATGGACGAATGGTAAACTTATAAATATGCAAGATAGATTCTGGCGAAAAAAACTGCCTCCTTTGATCTTAAATGCAATGTCAATCGTTATCCTCTGTCTTTTTATTTTCTGTTCTTTTATTGTCCTTCCCTTCCGTAATAATGTTTTCTTTTTCTTGTATTCTCCCACACTTTATCTTAGCGGCTTTCGTACTTGGCTTGGGGTGAAATGATTAAAAGAACCTTTGAGCTCTCTATGAATTTATTTATATTCTGTTCACAACCAAAAGTAAAACAACTCCAGGCAGAGAAAATTCTTGCAATACATCTCGTCAGCCGTTAATAATTTTAGTTTTTACTAAGCATTTTTGCGGACTTAATTTTTTGATTAAGTGAATAACAAAAAAAGTGAGGACGAAATCAAAATCAAGAGAAATAAAGAAAATATTAACAATTGAATCAGTTTTACCAATCGATTTAATAATCGAATTAAAAAGAAACAATTGAAATTCATCAAATTCGTGAACGCAAAAATGAATGTTTTTCCCCTGATCTGGAATTAATTCATAATCTAACGTTTAAGCTGGTCTTAATCCGCCACGACTCGTTGCAAAATTAAATCTTAATATGCGTCTCGAACTAAAAACATAACTGGTTAAATTACATTACTTCTTTACTAAAAATACAGGTTGCGAGTAGAGAAGTTAATGTGAATAAAACCTTAAAAAAATATTTAAAATAATAATCCTGAATAAAATGAAGCGCTTACCTTCACTTGAAAGGTTTGAGAAATAAGCAGGTAAATAATTAACAGCAAAATATGCAGACGAAGAATTGATTTGTATACAGTTGCATAGAGAGCACTTAAAAACCTGAAATATTCAATGACGACTGTGAAGGCATCCAGACCTTCGTGAATTATTGATGAGAAGTTACAAAATTGTCTACACAAATGCAGAAAGATCTAGATCAGTTCCTCTTCCTAAATACGTTTGTGATAATTATTAAATAATGTCCCAGTCTGTTTCCACTTCTACTTTTGTTTGTATTTTATTTTGCATTGTATTTTTGAATGACAATTGTTAATTTTATATAGAAATAAATTATCTGTGTAAATCAAAATAAATATAAGCGTTGGAAGTATATCAAATAAATATTTTACAAGTGTCCAAATAATTATTTGCTACACTATATAAGTTTTAATAACTTTCCAACAATAGAACCTTCCGTACGCTGGCACATGCCCATTTCTTTAAATAAATCTTCACAGTGACCGATCATTCTTGGAGCATCGTCTGCCTCTGTCAAATTTAATTGACTTTTCAAACAATACTTCCAAATATAGCATCATTCTCTGGCCAACGTTGCAAGTTCAAAAAGAGGCTGAAAACATTGATGGTTGTATAATTTAGGTTGATATGGGGAATCATCGAACAAATGTATCGGTATATTATTTGAATGTTCGCTCAGAATATATTTGTCAGTTAACCTTTTTCTCTTCTGTGATGTCTGGCAAATCAAGTATGTCCATATTTGCCTCATGTATATAAAACGTGGCGGGAAGAGCAAAGTTTTTCTTTTAGCGGTTTCTATAAACGTAATGGAAACAATTCTTGTCTGTTATCCGACTTCGATCTCGTTTAGTAGAGGATATTGGCAGTTCGTCCCGTGGGAAGAAGGAAGCAACAGGTTTTCGTAACTAGACGGCCATGTAATCAATCAGAATTTAACGGTATATTTTATATTGTTATCCGTTTTCAGATTTGTTTATCTTAATTACCGCAGGCTTTCCAACCTTTCTTCAAATGAAATCATATTAAACAAAGCTAAGAGAGACTAGGAAACAGCCCTAAAAGATAGTGGATTCCCGGCAACACTCACATACACACCAGGGAGGATAAAAAAAAGCTAACAGAAAGAGAAACATCATATGGTTCAACCCACCGTATAACAAAAATGTAAAAACAAACGTTGGGAAAATATTCCTCAAACTCTTATACAAACATTTCCCCAGGTCAAGCACTCTCCACAAAATATTCAACAAAAATCACAGTAAAAATAAGCTACAGTTACACCAAGAATATGACACAAATAATAAAAAGCACAACAGAAAAACTATCAACAAACCACTCGAATAAATTAAACCCACATGTAACTGCCGAATAAAGAAGGAATGTCCCTTAAATAACAATTGCTTACAAAACAATATAATATACCATGCCACGGTAAAATCATCAGATAACGAAGAAAACATATATAAAAGTAACTGAAGAACCCTGAAAACAAAGAAATTACGCACATAAATATATTTCACAAATAGTAAACACGCGAACGGTACAATGCTTTCCAAGTATATCTGGGAAATTAAAAACAAAAAGCAAATCACACCACAATATCATGGTGTAGTAAAAAGGAAGCTTTAAACTTATTGTAGCAATTAATACCTGCAATCAGTTTCTTTGTCTCTCTCGCCCGCGACACTTGTAGCCAATTCAACACAACAGTCAACCGTCATTTTCCTCACTAACTCGTCGCCGCGTTCTTTTCGTTTTAATCCATCAATGACAGTCAAAATTTACATATGCGGAAATATAATCTCACGAAAGTGCATCTTACTCCGAAATGTAACTATTTTAAATATGTGACACGCGAAGCCGCCATTGCTTTCTCTGTTGGACAGTTTACACCGCGAGGCACGTTCGAATCTTTGCTAGCGTTGCAAATAATTCATGCAACCCTGGGGGCCTCTTTGCCGTCTGTGGTAGTTCACTACACTCTCCACTGATCTCATGATCACAGCAAATGCAACCAGTGAATGATCTCTTCTGTCGGATACTCTTTGCAGGAGATAGCAACATAAGTTTCGTCTTTAGATGAATCACCACTGGACGAGTCATTGGGTTCTCTTTGCACTAGACTCCGCGCTGCTGGTATCAGGCGTAGTCGATGTCTATTCGACTAACAGCTCACTTTCTGTTGAATCACTTCCATGTTCAGATAGCGAATACGACCCCCGAAAGGAAAGCATGACGGGGAATTCAGTCAGCCTGTACTGAGTGTGAACTGTTAATTTTGATTATGCGGCCTGTCGTAATCTTGATCGTACACTTCCTTTGCGGAGTCTTAACGCAGACAATGTCTCCCATCTCGTATGGACCTCGATTATTCCATGGTTCGAGCGGAGGCGTCGCATCTATGCCCCATAACCGGGCCTGATACTTATATAGTGCATCCTCCGGCGCTGTATACGGTGAGAGGTTTCCTTACGGGTGATATTATGCCTGTAGACTGCCTCTGGGGCACTGCTTTCTGGCGGCAATGGTTTAATGCTTCTGTGACTCCTTTCGACAATACCATTCCCGGCAGGTGCATAAGCACATCAGTATTGAAGCTGCACGCCCCAGTCTCTGAGGAAATTTCTAAAAGTTACCACATATAAAAGCCATGTCATTGTCAGTTAAGATATCGGTCGGTCAAAAAAATTGTTGATAATTGATTAATGACACTGGTGGAATCTTGTCGACGAAGCGGTCGCCATATTGAAAATCGGGATGGATCACAATCAATGAAGGTTAGAAAGTGTTCACTGCTATAGTGTGATATCCATCGCTAAATTTGCTCTAGATATTTTTCACTCCAGCTTTCCTTTCTGCCACTGTACTGGCGCCATGTTAATACATTAGAAAGCTTCACAATGCTTGATGAATGACTGCGACTGTTGTTGAGACTGACATGTCGGCAGAGCTGGCAAAATAAAGAGTCCTCTTCATAACCGGGTGCCCATTTTGTTGGTGGATTTTAGCTACCTGACTTTCACTCAACTTTCCTATAGCATCTCAGTTGTACAGGTTTGGCTCCTTCCGTGCTGCTCCAACCAACTCTGGGGCACGCTGGTGAGGCGGTCTGCCCGATTTAGCACTGATTTGACCAGTTTCGCGTCTATTGTCAATGCATACTCGTCAACCAGTGAGCGAAGTGTTTATAGCCGCCGTTTTATCAACTGGTTGCCTCGTTCTTACACGTGCCTTCCCAGTCAATGTCCAGTATACAGCAATAGGCGAACGCAGAGTTAGTGACCAGGTGCAAGACCGTCATCTACCATTGGAGAGCCAGATTGTGCCTTTTATCATTGCATCGAGTTCTGCGAAATTGACGCACTTTAACGCAACCAACAAGCAGCCTTAATAATGCCTCTGTTCACTTCCAATGCCACCCCTGTGGACAACCAACTCGTGTCCACCCATACTTTTATTTCCTGACCACTCACACACCAGTTCCCACCAAATTGATCCATTTCTTATACACTGGTTACTGCCTCAACTAGCATACGGCGGATGGAGGCATTTTCGATTCCCTTGAGCTTGCTTGTCGCTTGATATAAGCGGTTACAATTCTTAACCAGACACACACAGTAAAGCCGTCCATAGAGAGAAAACACGCTTCGGCGAGTAATGACCTCTAAAACGTTAGGGACTTTAGTTTGGTTTGGTTGTTTTGTTTAACGGCATTCCAACCTTAGGGGTCATTTTATGCCGAAAATGATTTTCAGTAACTTAGGGGCTTTACTTCGTTGCTTCCATTGGAGAGTACTATTCTAAACCGATATGCAGGCCGAATACTCTGGTCCCGTCTTTCACTCTCTCTGGGTCTTTTCTTTACAAGTACGTCCATAATTGGATAGATGGTCCGTCAGCCGTGTGCCAGAAACCAAAACTTCATTGACAAATATGCGATCTATATAAGCTAATGTGGTATTTTTGATTGACACGTTCTGCAACATGATCAAGTCGATGATAGCCTTCATAATGAGAGGGGCAACATTAAAGCCAAACCCCAATCGCGTAAGGCAATACCTCTTGTGCTTGATCAGCACATTTTGAAAGTGCCACAACTGCCTTGTCGACGCGTATCAGTAGTTAACCTTTGCACATATCTAACAGGGATACGTTCACTCGCTGCTGCCTCCATTCCCTGTAATCAAGCACTGGTCGAACCTTCCGTTTTTTCTCTGAAACCCTGCCATCATTGGAATCAGGCCCTTTGGTAAACCTAGTTCACTTTCATCGATTTCAGGCACGGTGTACTACGGCACACTGTTTTTTCAGTCTCTCGGGTGTTTGACCACTGGCTCATTACCACGAGGAAGTCCAAACCTTCTTCTGGTGGTCGAATTGCGTACTAAAGTTAGGTTCAATGATGGAAATGGCGACAAACTGGGTTATATCTGTTTTGGCCTGTTTAGGGGCAAAAAAGAAAACACGGAAGACGAAAGTAGGTTGAACAAGTGTATTAAAATAACAGAGCAAGAGTGTTAGTAATAAGCAGATAGACGTGTATGTCGGAACGGTAGATTAACACTGCATCTACGCAATATTTATTTTTGTGAAATTACAGAAAATGTGGCACAAGGCCTAAAAAGAGGGATGGGGAAAAGCACGGTCTTCATCTGTCTTAATGTTAAACTTAGCTAGCCTCAAGCACTGACCCAAACATACAAACAATATTCCTAACACCAAAGCAACACATTCTTACTAACCTTTCTTACCACAACCACCATAATACCTCATTGTCGCAATGAAAATCCTAAATAGTCCCCATACGTACAAATCACCGTATGTGAGGGGATAAAACAACTAATTAAAAAGATCCCCAATGAGTATATACAATATGAATTAATCTATTTACAAGAAACTAAACAAAATCATTATTAGTAATAAAAACCCCACAATACTTAAATGTGGCAGAAATATCAGTTCACTGGACGAAATCAATGCGGGCCTATAAGAATATAAAATTCATTCATTCATCCTTAGCACTCACACAGACACGCATTCATCCACACACAACAACAAAAACGAAAAACACACACAGGCGAAAAAGAAACGAAAAGCGCCCCGCATCCACCTGAGAAATGACATCACTGACCACCCAACGAGGGAAGGAATGGGGAATTAAACTAAAGAAAAAATTGGGACAATAATAAAAGGGTCCAATGAGCAAACTCACCCGAGCTAAGTTTACTGAAAAAAAAAAGAAAAACTACAGATTCAAAACAAAACCTACACTAGCCTAATTTCGGGATGAGTTGCCCAAGTTCAACCCAGGAAGAATAATATCCGGATGCCTAACCGGCATCAAAATGCCACTCTATGTTAGCTCTTTTCACTCGGCACAACCGCGCAAGAGTCACCCACCTTTTGCCAAATTCAGATAGGTGAGCCACCGCTTTTCCGTCCTAATCTTGACTTTAAGCTGATGCTTAAAGAACAAGATCAGTTGGGAAGAAGTAAACTTCTCGCCCTCATAGAATTCCTTCTTACGCGTTGTCCGCATCACAACTCTCATAACGCCTAGTAAGCAAAAGAACACATATTGTTCAGCCTTCGTCATCTGCGGCACCACATTTCTACAAACAGAACTGGCCTCAAGGACAAAGAACTTTCCCTGCAGCATGCGGACCATAAAACCTTCAACAAACCTGCACAACGGCGCTACCACCTTGCAATGAAAAAGGCGTGATCAATGGTCTCGACTTCCCCACTACAGCGACGGCAATTTAGAGATTTCTCCAAACCCACTGAACAAAGTCTTTTGGCGACCCAGAGGGCCCCACAAATTAGCCAGGTGAGTGATGCCTCATCGATATTGAGGCATTTCAACCCGGGCGCCCAAGGCCAGATTGAGCGAGCCTCCTGCTTCGTAAGATCAAGCTCGTCAATCAGCTCATCACGCACTACGACTGACTAAAACTTGATATAATGCCCTACGAGACAACGCCTGGACGTTGGAGAGGCCATCCAACGCACATAAGAGCAATACGACACTCACGATAGGAGCATTCGGCTCGGGGAAAACGATGGGCCTCCTCCTCACTCGAGTGCACACTTCTCAGGGATGGGAAAGTTTTGCGGACGTCTTCCTTCCAGAATATGCCCTCCTCATCCGAATCGCGACACATTCGATCTAGGAACCCGATCCGAAGCATATATTTACGAATCTCAATGCTAGGCATACCCAGACCGCCTTCAAATGGATGTGTGCAACAGATCTCCCGAGATACCATAACGGATTTCCACTTCCGTATACCACACTAATGTCATTAGTAAGGCTTTTGTTCTCTTTCTTGTGGAGAGACAAATAAGAAAGCAATAAACATAAAAATAATATAGTAATAGGACTAGAAAATCAAAAGAAATTTCGAAAAAAATACGAAACTAACAAATCACAAAAAAATATGGCCGCTAAAATACAAGTCTGGCCGTTAACGAAGAAAAACAAAAACGGAAAAAATGAACAGATTAGACAAAAATTACAAATAAAAAACAATTAAAACAAATATATACAGAAAATATTAAACAAGTACAACACCGAAAACTTAACGGATATTTAAAAAGGGAAAAACAAAGAACGATATAACACGTAATAACGTAAACAATGAAAAAAATAAAGTCTGACGTTAATAAAAAATTATAAAATTTAACAGGGGATTACAGAAATTAAAAAGGAAATGGAAAATATAAAATATTAATTTAAAAATAAAAGAAAATCAAAAAGCTAATAATAAAAAAATGAGAGTAGAAAAAATAAATAAATAAAAAATGAGGAGGGTAAGAAATTCAAAAGAAAAAATTAAAAACTTTTCAAAATCAATCAGTTCAAAATTGAAAACGTAAGAAAAAGTAAAATAAAAACACTTAACAGAACGAAATGGAGATCACAAATTAATCCAAGTAATATCGCAAAAAAAAAAACGGTCAGTAAACGGCCCTTCTGGACAGTAAACTACCCAAGCAGCACTGCATCTACGCACCACAACCGACTCTCGCAGTTAGTATTTATGAGAGGAGGAAGAGTTCATTCTAGTGTAGAAGGGTTTACCACAACAATACCTTCCTCAGGGACGCGGACCAAATCCTAGAAATGTTCCATCCACAGCTACGACTTTAATGTTCACGGGTTGATCATAACCATTATCCAATTTGACTGTGCCATAAGCATGACACGTCAGCGATTCCCCATCAGCTGTCAGCACCTTCACCTCCCGGTGTCGCCAAAGGCGGCATACAGATCTCTTCACTAGTGTCTGCGATCAGCCAGAGTCTACAAGGGCTACGCACTTCTGTTCATCCATGAGCACTTCGAGTAATGTTAGTGCATCGTTCTTTACTTTTCTGAGGAGGAGACTGGCATTGACATCTCTCCTGAATCACTTACATGGCACTCAGACGAGATCTGTTCAACCTTGTTGTAACGAAAGCAATGCACTTCATAGCGCGATCTGCGGACCCGGTTATCTGTTCTATCCTGGCGTCTTTGTTTACAGTCCTTAGAAAAGTGGTTGAGACCAGAGCACTACAAAGAAATTATGCCATCTTTGCGCATACCAGAAAGTGGTATCTCCTCGTGTATTCGTTGAATGGATGCGGCGACTTACTGTTCAGGTTTTTGATTATCAGTCAATGAATTTTGCCCGGGTTGCTCCAAGGTCAGAGTTTGTATTCTGATCGATACTGAAAGAAGCCGCCTAACGTCCTATGGAAACCCAGACACGAATGCGCATATCATCCATCGCTCAGGCAATAGTCCGCCAACCAGCCGTGCCAAGCACTGTAAGTCCGTCAAAATTCATCGACAGTTTCCCCAGTACGAAGCCGCCTCGTCATGAACTGGTGAGACGCATTGAAGGAGTTGCTTTATCTGCTCTGCGCCTGACCTCTGCTCCTTACTTAGTTGCCAGCAGACAGCGAGAGCCCTTCTTCGCAATCGTAACGGTAGGACGCACTCGCTCTTCCTCATGTCTCACAAACTCAATCTCCTCTATGATTGGTAAATTGGTGGCAATGCCACTAAATTCAGTGATCAATCTGATATCAAACAAAAATTCAGAATCTCCGAAATAGCTTCTAGTGAAAAAAAAACAGCTTTAGAATTATTGTAGCAATTAATGCCTGCAATCGTTTTCTTCTATTTCTCTCGCCCGTGACACTTGCAGTCAAATCAACAAAACAGTCAACCGTCGTTTTCCTTACTAAATCGTTATCCTGTTCTTCCCATTTATTTTCTACCAGTGACATTTAAAATTTGCATATGCGCAAAGAAAATCACGCGAAAGAGCATGTTACTATTTTAAATATGTGAAGCACGAAGCCGCCATTTCTTTCTCCGTTGGACAGTTTACACCGCGAGGCACGTTCGAAATTTTGATTGCGCTGAAGCTAAATTATTTTATTCTTGATTTTATTCTAGCGTTGCAAAAATACACGCAACCCTGGGCCTCTTTGCCGTCTGAGGTAGTTCACTGCACATGGGAAATAAGGAAAAGAACATCAGATTACAACAATCAATCCAAAAATTGAAAATTCTGCGTGGAGGATAAAATAATAATAATTACCTTCCAAGACCAAAACAAACTACTAAATAAACGATCAGAACACATCTCAAAATGTAGACACGAAAACATTTTTTACTATGTTACTTAAAAATCCAAAAATAAAAAATAAATAAAAATAAATAATCACACACCAGTAAAATAAATTAATCCAAATAAATAAATCAATCAAGTAAATAATAAACAAATTAACAAACGACTCCCGCCAAAATAACCGTTAGAATAGACTACCTACTATTTATCACCGACACGTATATATAAATTGTCAAGAAAAAACACAACGCATGTGGCCTGACGATTACGTTTAGCATGAAACATTCTGTCGCCTCTGAGTGTTGACTTCAATATTCACTTTTATATTTACATACGCTCTATCTCTTATATCGAGCACTTTATCGCATAAATATAGTATACCTTAAAACTATATTTCTTCATATATATATATATGTGTGTGTGTGTGTGTGTGTGTGTGTGTGTGTGTGTGTGTGTGTGTGTGTGTGTGTGTGTATTAAAGAGACGAGGGAAATCGCAAACGTTTTAGGTCATAATGTGTTTTTTTTTTTAAATATATTATACTTTATTTTCCATATTTTGCTACACGGGTTTACGGTCTTGCGACCTTCATCAGGCAAAGAGAGGTTATTTACACATGTTATTAAAAGGAAGTATTTTTCCTTATGTTTTCCGATGTTTAACCATTGTCTTTTCAATTTTTTCTTAGACTTGTGGAAGAAAAATTTGCGTTACTACTACACACAAAAGACAATGAATAAACATTGGAAAACATAAGGAAAATTAATATTATATATTTCTGAAACGTAGAGGAAAATTGGCAAATTTACTGTTAATCTGATTTTAAATAAATATTACTTATAGCATAAAATTTGTATACAAGCATTTCTTAACCACGGGTCGTTTTTTGACGTGTTAATCGATTTATTGACGGCGGGTTGACTGCAGAACGTATTCATAGTTAAGTATGGTGTAGCAGACAATAAATTTCATTGGGGTTTCGTTTTTTGTTTACCGTAAGAAGGGACAAAACACGTGACCTTTTAAGAATATATTTATCAGTTTGTACATCCATGCTTCAGAAATTCTGCATCTATATATATATATATAAAAACAAATCGAAATTCTTTTAAAAAATAGTCGGGGTCTTCAGATTCTAATAAGCTTTAAAATATATGATTAGTAAATATAGTTTTACTTAATAACAGTATCTCGTAAGTATTATTCCATCGGAATTGACCTTTGCAAGATTCAAATCTTTATAAATTATTCAATTTTAAATTGTAAAACTCGTATAAAAAATGAAAACAATGTAAAAATTCATTTTTCATCGTTATTTTTTTCTTCAGACAATATTGTATTTAATATATATATTTATCATAAAAGCAATTAAAAGCTTCTCTAATTAAATAATATAAAGTTTTATTGCGTTTTTTTTTTCGATTCAGAACAGATTTTTGGCAAAACCGGGACTGATTTTGCAAAACAAAATTTTCTGCTTTTAACTAATATAGTCCCTACAAATTATGAATTTCTCAAGCCAGGGGAAAAACAGATGAAAAATAAAAAAATATTTTTTCCCTGTTCTTGTAATAAAAAAATTCAAAATAATATTCTTCGTTTGTAAATAAGCCCTGAAAATTTCATTATAATCCGACAATTATGTGATTTTTGCAAGAATTTCAAAGTTAATGTGTCTGTCACCGCAAAAAAGGCGAAGATTTTTTATGCTAAAATTTAATACAACCGCTGCCCAAGTTTTTTATCAAAATTTCAAATGTTCTAAAAAGGAGTAAAAAATATAATAATTAAAAAATACTTTGACTCTTCCTCTTAATAATAACATAACGATCTTGGCGATAAAACTATGTTTTCATTACGTTTGAAGAATGTTTTCATCACAATATGTTGATTTTTTTTTAGCGATTTCGTGGAGGTGTCTGTGCATATATTTGTGTGTATGCGTGTGTGATTGCGAAACATTGCGTAAAAGATGAAATGAAACAAAAAAACATAAATAATACAAACTTCCAAAATTAATCCAATCGTTTTTGTGGTTGTTATTGTTCATCCGGGCTTTTGATAATTCTCCGATTTTCTGTTCTGGCTCAATGTAGATACGTGCAATAATCTTAACAGATCTTTGTAGCTAAGATCAAAGACAAATATGGCCGGAAAACCTGCTGTGTAACACGCATGCGCAAATTTATTATCCTCGATGCGTTCGGTTCAAATAAGGCAAAGAACGAGTCACTCGAAATGTGCGCTACAAACTAACAACACTAAGAAATATCTCAAAGAAACATCTTTATGTTGCCCATTTTTAAGCCATGATACTTTTTCCTGTTGATGCTCGTTAAAATCGCTCGTTCAGACACCGAACATTCGCGAACATTATTATTCAAAAGCATTTATAACGCAACTACAAAACAACAGGCATATGTATTTGTTTTGGATAAACAGGAAGCGATGCTGAAGAGTTCACGGCGCAACCTAGAAGCCCTTCCCAAAATAAACTAAATAATGTTCATCTATTCGATATGATTTTGAGAAGGGAATCGGAGCGAGAATACATATATATATATATATATATATATATATATATATATATATATATATATATATATATATATATAAAGAACAGTAAGATATATAATCCGGTGTTCCTATTGATATTTTTATAAAACAGTGCTCAATGTAAATTTACAGAGTATAAATATTATAAATTAACTGATTTAAAATATGGTTTCCTCGCTACATAGTAATAACCATGTTTCAAGAATGGAAGCTAAAACCTTTAAATTTAATTATATAATTAAATTAAAAGCATTAGTTGTATTTCATCTTCAAGCGAATATTGGGAATAACTTATTTTTAAATTTACTGAGTTTTAAACGCACATATAAATTCATAATTCCTGTTTCCAAGGATACAGAGAAATCCAATCATTTAGACAGGGGCGGTAGCGTGTTCATTTTTATTAACTTTTGTTGTATCAATTATGAGTTACGTTTGAAAAAGTGGTTAAGTTTAAGGAGGGTAGGGGTTTATTTTTCAACGATTTCTGAGATCCGTTAAACGCATGTCGTCTGGGTTATTTTTTATTTTTAACGATAAAAAGTTTTTCGGCATTTTTTTCGTACTTGTATACTTAAAAATTCTTTCTAAAATGAGTGTTTGGGTTAGAATACGTTATATTTAACTACAATTTTAAAATATTATTTTTACTCTTAATTACTAATAGACTATATTTCTTTTTAAATCACGTAAATGTAATAGAATTACTAAAATTATTTTAAATTATTTTTACATATACGTATGTATATTACCAGCTCCCATTTTTTTTTGCTTTTTTAAATATTATTTGAGGAAAATTTTTGACAATGTCGGCAAAGCATAGCTATTTCATTTCTTTGATTCAGTAAATTCTTATTTCTTATAAACTTAGTAATATATAGTTTCTCATTTATGCACAAAGGGCATGCGTCATTTAATGACCTACATATTATAGCTTTTCTTATTAATTTCAATTTTACTGTAGGTGTATTGTATATATATATATATATATATATATATATATATATATATATATATATATATATATATATATATGTATATATATGAAAAGTATAAAAGTTGACATTGAAGTCAACACCCACAAGCGACAGACTGTTTCATGCAAAATCGACAAGCGTTGTGTTTTGATTGACATTTTACATATACACGTTAGTGATGTATTATGGGTATTCTATTACATTGTGGGTAGTCTGTTGTATTATTCAAAAGGTTATTTTGGTAGGCATATTTTGTTACCTTCTTTATTATTTAGTGAGTTTATTTACTTAATTATTTCTGTGGATTCATTTATTTGACTTCTTTTTGTTTGTTTTTTTATTCATTTATTTTCATTTATTATTGTTTGCTTTCAGTCTTCGATTTTTAATTGTTTTCGTGTCTGCCTCTTGCCACTGGTGGGGATTGAGTATTTAAAGTTAATATTCATCCTACAAAAAATGGCAGACTCCGAATGAGTTTGAGTAATAAAATTTAAAGTAATAAGAAACCATATATAAAAACAAACGACAAGTATGTATTAACAAAACAAAGGTATACATAAAAAATATGTTTGGTTTATTTTGTTTTACAGCATATCAACCTAATGGGTTATTTAATGCCGACAACATTTTTAGGATAGATTCGTATGAATAGAATATGTATTCTTCGGTTTAGATTGGTTTGGTTTATTTTGTTTTACGGCATATCAACCTCAATGGGTTATTTAATGCCGACAACATTTTTAGGATAGATTCGTATGAATAGAATATGTATTCTTTGGTTTAGATTGGTTTGGTTTATTTTGTTTTACGGCATATCACCCTGAATGGGTTATTTAATGCCGACAACATTTATTATTTCTGGTTATATTTTGTTTTGTCAAAAATCTGTTTTCTGGTAATATTTTTCCTTCAAAATTCTATTTCTGGAAATTATTTTTTTTCAGAAAATGTATTGCTGGTAATTGTTAACTTGGTCAAGGTGGACCTGGAACACCAGCAATTAAGAGGTGGTTCCACGCTACTCAAAACCTCCTTATCAGAGGCCTTGCAGCTGGACGTTGTTTATCGTCTTACCCAGGACGCGGATGTAGTTTAACGATAACCAATAGGAAATCGTTGCGTGTTACAAAATCATGAATCTGAATGAAGAAAACATTTAAAGTAATGAAGGTGTTTTTGTAGAATTAAGTGTAACAAGCGTGTGTGATAGACACATGTGTATATATGCATGTGTGTAAGAGACACCCAGGGAAGCGAATGCGCCTCAGTGGCAGCGTTCTAATCTACGTGCTACCCAAACCTTACCGGCCCTATGTCAAATTAATTGTAGGCTCTGATAGATTGATGATGCAGTGTGGTCGGAAGATGTGTGTATGCAAAGTGGTTTGCCATTGTTTCATATATATATATATATATATATATATATATATATATATATATGGTTGAAATGTACCTTTTCTTAGATTGAATGTGTTATCTTAGGAAATCTACTTATTTTGGGTCTGTTTCTATGTCTATCCCTTTTTAATAATTTTTATTAATATTTTTTCTGGTTTTGTCTGTTTTTTTTTATTTGTTACTGTTTCTTACGATTGCAGATTCTTCTTTGGATTTTATGAAGAATCTCTAAATATATAGCCGGAGTGACAGATCATACAAGGCAGAAATATTCAAAGCATGGACGAATAGTAGACTTATAAATATGTAAGATAGATTCTGTTTAAAAAAATCGTCTAACATAATACAGTGAACCAAATTTCTTTGCAGCTGACCTAGCAATAGTTTCAATGCATTCTTTCCACTTCATGTCAGCCGAGAATATTAGCCGAGAAGCTGAGTCATTCTCATGGAGGTCTCTCATATGATTAATAGAAATAAATTTCGTTTTGGAGGTGTAAATTTTAACATGCCAGTCCTTGTCCCAGTTAACAGCAGACTATAAATCATTTTTTAGATCAGCTGCCAATTTGACGTTATCGAACTGATTGATCTCCTGTCCGCTCAAGAAATAAAACTGTCACATTTGGCAGAATATTAGAGTGGGATTCCACTGCTTTTTTTTTCCCGTTTTAAAATTCAGAGTTATCTTTTTCTTAGATTGGTGGCCACAGAAATCTGGAGATGTCATTCTAACCTGCTATCTAATCTATAGATAGGGGCAGATGTATTCATGCC
The DNA here is from genome assembly GCA_964036315.1 of Acanthosepion esculentum. Taxonomy (NCBI): domain Eukaryota; kingdom Metazoa; phylum Mollusca; class Cephalopoda; order Sepiida; family Sepiidae; genus Acanthosepion; species Acanthosepion esculentum. Next base: position 4,951,415 of record OZ038481.1, read on the forward strand.
TTCCCATGGTGCGAAAAATAAAACCACAAAACTCTGGGTCAAATTTGAACTGCTAATTCTGCTTTCCGTTCCGACAAAAGTTAACCTACCCCAACATGTTTCTTTTTCTACACCCCCCCCCCATAGTGGAACAATTTAAAATGAACTTGTGCGTGACTCAGAAGATGTGGCAATCTTGCCGAAAATATTAATTAATAAAAGTCATACAAAAATAGTTTAAAAGGTCCGATGAAGAAATAATTATTTATATTCAAATATTCACCCAATTTATAATGATTCATATTAACTCAACTAATACTTTTTGGTTTTATGATTTTCAAATATTGTTACATCTCTCTTGCAGTAATAAGCATATTTAATTCATATTTGCACTTTATTTGTATCTGTTATGGGATCTTACCTGTAACGACAATGAACTCTTCCTGACACTATAAAGACTGAGCCTCTCAAGAGAGACGATAGAACGGAAGTGGAACGAGTCGAGACGTAACGAGTAGTTCACTCTAACCCAGACTGACAGTCATACTAACACCTTCAACTTCTTGTATTATTATTCTGTTTAATATATCTTTGTTATTCCTACTTTTGTGTTCATGTTGTTCTTCCTTGGTCCTAACCTTGGACCATAACAGTGGTGCGAGGATATTGGACCATAACAGTATCTTAAGACGTTTAAATGACTTAATTTTGAGAGCTTATCAACCCTTTCTGTTTTATTTGACACAGAAACATATATTGGATAAGAAGAATAATTATTAACATTTTTTTTTGAAGATAACAATGATTTTCCATGTACAAGTCGTGCTATTTAACCCATAGGCAGTGGGAGAGGAGATTGGTCCATACCTTTACCAAGAGTATTTACGCGTAAGTTAATGCAAGGAACTCGACTGAGATTCGAACTCGGCTCACCGATGTCTTCATTCCTAATCGATATCCATTAGACCACATATTTTGACGTAAATTGAACTGGAAAGACATTGAGGGAAAGTCAAGTTTTTATACCATACGAATACTTACCGCCACCCCTTTCTCTCTCTCTCTCTCTCTCTCTCTCTATCACTCTCTATCTATCTATCTATCTCCACTCACGCACATACAAACACAATAACAATATATATATATATATATATATATTCAGACATGTTTCGTTGAATAATTTCTACATGTTCTGACTAATTATTTTTAACTGTATCCTTTCATATTTACGTATAAGGTTTTTTTCGTGTCGTTATTGAAAGACAAGAGGAAATCGCCGTGTTGATACATATTTCTTTTATTTCCAAGTACTTTCGACATAGCACAATGTCATCATCAAGGTCTTGTTTATTGTAAGAAAAAATTGTTGTGTTCATCTGAAAGTTAAATTTCTTAACCGTGGAGTGAATAATGTACTCGGAATGAAAGCAAAATGCATCAACACTTAGATTTTCTCTCGCCTTTCAATAACGACACCCAAAAACGTATCAGTTAATATGAAAGGAACGCATTGAAAATAAGTAGACAGAACATGTCTAAATTATTCAACGAAACATATCTCAATGAAAACATGCTGCTAAAATATACGCATATATATATATATATATATATATATATATATATATATATATATATGTGTGTGTGTGTGTGTGTGTGTGTGTGTGTGTGTGTGTGTGTGTGTGTGTGTGTTTGTATACTAGCTTAAAAGCCGCTTTTGATTGGGTGGAGAGGTAGATGCAATAGGCAACAATAAACCACGGAACTGATCGCTGCATTTTTGGATTGCATTAATATCTAAGCTTATCTTTTAAAAGTTTCACGATAATTATTCTGCAGTCGCTTAATTTAACAACAGTTTGATGTACGTAGGTCCTTACGTTCAGCACAAACTTTATTTTTATTTCATGGCTGACTTTCGCTGTATTTCACAATTAATTTTGATTATTCCCAAATTTATTTCCAAGTTATGTCGTACAATAAAATTCGTCGCGAAAATTCAGGTAAAAAATCACCGAAAACAATAGCAGTAATAAATTTCAGGATTGCGGATCCAGATCCGGCTCGGAATGTTTTTAATTTGCTCACAGAGTCGGCCTGATTCCAAAGTTGTATGATATGTTGAACTACGGCCTCTCGGAGTAAAAGTGAAACAGTGTGACACACTGACATTCGCATTTATTACATAGATAATTACTCCCAAATAATACATCAAAGCTTGATAGCTATTCTCTCCTGTAACCTAGCACTAACAGTTCATCGCAGGAAAAACTGCCTGGTCACATTCAACGCCTGAAAGTCCAAACTAGTGACCATCCACCATCACAGTGTAGACCCCAAAACCAGTCGCTATGAACGAGTGTTCTCTCGGGTAGGCTCCGTGTCTTGAGCGCCTATTGAGACTTAAACTCAACCCAGACATCAAGTGGAACTCGTACATACGATCCATCGCTAAAGATACCCGCTCTAATCAGTAGCTGACTTCTGCTATCTTCTACGTTTACGTGAACCAGGTCAAGCCCAAAATGGCCTACAGCTGCCATATATGAACAGGAGCTGCTCAGGCGAACTACATTCCTTAGTTCAGCCTTTTCTGACCTAGGACCCGCTATGCCACGCATATCGTAGCGAATCACCGTCATTCCCCCTGTATTTCATTGGTGAGATACAAGTTTTACTCGACTAGCTTCTTCCCAGGAATGTCTTCTTTGGGGAAAACGAGTCTCACGAGGATGCTTCCCCGATCACTACAATATTAATCTGTTCATGTCCAGTGTTAACTGTTATCTTCCCCACATATCCGCTTAAACTGTACCTCTTACTCTGCAAACCTCTACCTCGAGTGACTCTCGGGCCTTGTACAGGGTGGACATCATTATTTTTTTTAAAAATAACTTGGTTCTTCCAAAAACGGAGTTATAAATGAAAATGTCGGGATATTTCAGATACGCTCAAGGCTATATTGAATTTCATGTAAAACTCTTGGAATTGTTGATATTTAACTGAGATAAATGATAGAACAATAAATGCTGGAGGATAGAGCTCTCTATTTGAAAGTTAAAAATAAAAATAAAAAGAAACATAGTAGAAATATGGTTTTGTCCCAAAGAGTTCCGCCAACATTTATTGAAAAAAAAACGTTAAGATATTTGTATAAACAAATTTGATTTACAAATCAAAATAAAATTAATTTTTCATTTCACCTTTCCGTTTTAATTATTGTTATGGTGAAACACACCTAGTCTATAGATAATAGACCCTCCCACCTAATATAAGTAGGAGTCAGTGAGGGTAGCGGACGAAAGGTAAGTGAGAGTAGATTACAGTAAGAGTAGAGTCAGTGGGCAGTGGCAAAAAGACGCACAACCATATTCACGCTTGTTTAGGATTTAAATGTAATCAATGCTAAGTATTGTACTATGATAACAGAATCAGATAGAAAGAGAGATAGTAATGAGAATGACATAGATAGATAGATAGATAGATAGATAGATAGATAGATAGATAGATAGATAGATAGATACTGAGGCAGATAGATAGATATATAGATAGATAGATAGTAAAGATACTGAGGCAGATAGATAGATAGATAGATAGATAGATAGATAGATAGATAGATAGATAGATAAATTTTAATAAAGAGACTGAGATAGATAGATAGATAGATAGATAGATACTGAGGCAGATAGATAGATAGATAGATAGATAGATAGATAGATAGTAAAGAGACTGAGGCATATATATATATATATATAGAGAGAGAGAGATAGTAAAGAGACTGAGGCATATATATATAGATAGATAGTAAAGAGACTGAGGCAGATATATATATATATATATATGTATATATATATATAGAGAGAGAGAGAGAGAAAGAGAGAGAGATAGATAGATAAATAGATAGATAGATAGAAAAGAGACTGAGGCATATATATATAGATAGATAGATAGATAGATAGATAGATAGATAGATAGATAGAGAGATTGTAAAGAGACTGAGGCATATATATATAGATAGATAGATAGATAGATAGATAGATAGATAGATAGATAGATAGATAGATAGATTGTAAAGAGACTGAGGCAGATAGATAGATAGATAGATAGATAGATAGATAGATAGATAGATAGATAGATAGATAGATATTAAAGAGACTGAGGCATATATATATATATATATATATAGATAGATAGATAGATAGATAGATAGATAGATAGATTGTAAAGAAACTTGGGAAGATAGATAGATAGATAGATAGATAGATAGATAGATAGATAGATAGATAGATAGATAGATAGATAGATAGATTTGATAACAGAAATCGAGAGATTTACCAATAATTTACAAGTCCATCTCACAGAGCATTAGTATTTTTGCCAATTGAAGCGAAGGGAATATTGAAGTAATGGAAAAGTCAGTGTGCAGTGAAAATATAAGTTTAAAAACTTCCTTCAGTATTTAAGATTCAAGTAGAAGAAGTATTAATTTACAACTACGATTACGTTTTCATTCAACCTCATGCCACCAAAGCTTTATTTGACACTGTGTATATAATCATTAAACGGAATGGGTGTTTTGTTGCATTTGTTTAATAAATGCTTTGTGATGTTATCTGAAGTATATATTTGCCTGCCTATAAGCCTAGAATCCGCGGTGTCTGTCGAGATAATGGCTCTCTATCACGTCAATCAATAAAATCACGATATCTATTAAATTGGATAATTAAAAGAATTCATTGGTTCCTTTTTTCTAAATTTCAAAGTTTACTGTATGAAATATACGTCGAACACCTTAGCTATAGGAAAACCATGATTTCATTCAGATTCTACTGACACGAACGCCCCCTGGTGTTCAATTTCCATATCATTTATTACTTGAGGTTGCTCCGTCAAAACACAAGGTCTTCTTTCTTGACAAGGAAGAGGCAAATCACGATTAAAATTAGATAGATAGATAGATAGATAGATGTGAACAGACAGAGATGGAGATAGATAGATAGATAGATAGATAGATAGATAGATAGATAGATAGATGTGAACAGACTGAGATGGAAATAGATAGAAACAATCTGAAAAGTCATAGATAGACAGATAGATGTGAACAGACTGAGATGGAAATAGATAGATAGGTAGATAGATAGATGTGAACAGACTGAGATGGAAATAGATAGATAGGTAGATAGATAGATGTGAACAGACTGAGATGGAAATAGATAGATAGATAGATAGATAGATGTGAACAGACTGAGATGGAAATAGATAGATAGATAGATAGATAGATGTGAACAGACTGAGATGGAAATAGATAGATAGAAACAATCTGAAAAGTCATAGATAGATAGATAGATAGATAGATAGATAGATAGATAGATAGATAGATAGATAGATAGATGTGAACAGACTGAAATAGATAGATAGACAGATTTTCTTTGTGGCCGATATTTTCGGGGTGTTGTCGATCATGGCTCTCCAAATCGTCTATACCTTATTGCTTCTATAAATATTATTCCCATTTCATGCCTCCCATATACATTCTGACATCCAATCACACGAGTTCGTCAGGTAGGTGTGGTCCGCTGCCATCCCACGCCCCCATTTTACTTTCGATATGCCCCTTAGCATTGTTTTAAAATCACATCGATGTTGTGAGCTTGATCCTAACTGGGCGCCCAATATTACCTAACATGTGCCAAATGTACGTTGGGTCCTAAGATATTCATAAATAAAAAAAAATTCTTTCAAAGATAAAAGAAAATGCGAAATAAAACTTTTATCTATGTTATCTTATAAATAAGCGTAACATTGTCTCGTTAACGGATAAAAGACTTGGGTACCCAATGTGGATAGAAAACAATACACCAGTAATGCCTAAATTCCTAATCTCTATTCCAGGTTGATTTATTTATCGGGTTATCGACCGATGACATTAGGACAAAAATGCAAAAGGAAAAGATCAAAAATCGTTACAAATTTTAAAAAAAAACTTTAAAAGAAATAACCTCCTCGCAGAACTCAAGTTTCAATAAATTTCTGTGACTAGGAGTTTAGTTATTTTTATAATTTTAGGACAACTTTAAAACTGCAAAAGTCTTTATACTTGTAATCTGTCATGTCAGTAGAAAATGAGTAACTACTGACACCGAGTTTCGATCGTGACACTCTGGACTTATGAATATATGTTTTCCGACAGGTGTATAAATAGCGGTGTCAGCCTACTGACTACGGTGATTATTGAATGACTTATTAAGTGGAACTATCCAGTCGAATTAGTGTGAATTATTGTGCATTGATGATTTGGGTTTTGATTTAGGATTTACCGGAAGTTAAGCCTGGCTGCGCTACTAACAATGGTTAATTATCTTTGGTTGACTTTTTCTTCTTTGTTCTTGTTAAGTATTTATTTTCATTTTTATTTAAATACTATTTCATTTTAACATTGAAGTCTTGATTTATACTTAAAAATTAATGGCCGTCATCCGTCATAAAATAATCATTTTCTATATTTAGAAACAAGAACAAAAGCCGGAGATATTCTCATAGTATATTTATTTTTATAAAAAGAAAATAAATCAAGATTCTCTTCAAATTACATCCTTAGAAATTTAAATGCTAATTGCAATATTAGCCGTTTCCTTATAAGGAAATATTTGGCATTCATTGACCGAGCATTTAGATAAACTCTTTCTCAAAAAAATCTTTACAGGAAAATAGGCTTCTCAAGTCCAGTCGATGTTAGTGTACTTTCCAGATGGGGTTTCCCTTCTTTGCCTTTTACTTTGGGTCGAGTGGAACGTCAGCACCTTTATTATGTCATTAGTCCTTCTTCAAATTACACAGGATGCCCATTTTATTTGTTGCAGCTGTTGGCAGTCTTCAAGTGATGTGGATTCTATTATCTAGTAAAGTCCTTTGTTTGTCATTCTGTAACTTCAGGCCAAGAGTTTCGAAGAAGGGAGGTCTTCGCTTCGCTGAGACCTATACGTTTCACTCGCTCGAAGCCATCTTTGACCATCAATCTGAGAAAAAGGTTGTATATAACCGACAGTTTAGATATCGTATCAGGATAGATTCATATGGATGTCATATCCATATGAATCTATTCGTAAAGCTGAGTGGCATCGGAGGCGTAGGAATGAAAGAGCAAGAAAGAGATCATCGTTCATCGCAGATTCTTTTGGCTTTACTAGGAAACTACTTGGGGATAAGCGGAGTGGTCAGCTAGAATGCTCTGCAGATGAGATTAAAACCTATCTCCGGACACATTGAGTGACCCTGTAAGAGACAAGGATCTCGGCCATACAGAAGCCATTATTAATCCAACCCATCCCACAGCTGATTTTGAATTAGACGAACCAACCTGGAGGGAGATTGGGGAGGTAGCGAAGTCAGCTAGATCAGCCTCAGCTCCTGGACAGAGTGGACTTCCATACAGCTTTTATAAACGCTGTCCGAGTCTTCTCCAGCTCCTTTGGAAGATACTAAATGCTATATGGCGTAGAGGTAGAGTTGCAGACCAATGGGGATTTGCAGAGGGTGTATGGATCACCAGGGAAGGAATCTCCAGAAATTTAGACCAATTCAGGAGTATCTCTTTATTGTGCACCGAACGTAAGATCTTTTTCAGTATTTTATCGCAGCGCCTGACGAAATTTATTTGGGTTAATAATTATATCGACACCCGTGCAAAAGGAGGAATTCCAGGTTTTCCGGGATGCCTCGAACATACTGGAGTAGTCACGCAGATATTAAGAGAAGCTAAAGAAAATATGGGTGACCTCACCGCATTGTGGCTGGACCTTGCCAACGCATACGGGTTCATTCCACATAAATTATTAGAAGTGACCCTAAGGAAATATCATATACCCGGGAAGATCAGCCTATTAATCCTGAACTATTATAACAATTTTAAAATGAGAACCTCTTCCAGGTTTATAGTTTCCGATTAGCATAGACTCGAAAGAGGTATTATTATTGGCCGTACGATCTCAGCTACCCTACTTACCCTCGCTATAAATATGGTAGTCAGATCGGCCGAAGTCGAGTGTCGAGGCCCTATGACGAAGGGTGCGTCAGACACCGATCATAGCGTACATGGACGACCTGACCATTACGGCACATCGGTTACCCGGAGTAGGTGGATCCTTCGCAGACTTGAAAAGCTTAGAGCTTAAGCGAGAATCAGTTTGAAGCCTGCAAAGACGAGATCATTAATTATGAAGAAAGGAAAAGTGGTGGATAATTTCAGGTTCTTGATTCGGGAACTAATATCCCGACGTTGACAGAGAGACCCGTGAAGAGCCTAGGTAAAACTTTTAACAGTTCCTTAAAGGACACTTTATCCATCTGAATGAGGATCTCCGAACTGGAATTATAGCTGGCTAAGGTGGACAAGTCTGGACTTTCGGGCCGTTTCAAGGCGTGGATTTACCAGCACGCGGTGCTCCTAAGAATTCTCTGGCCTTTGTTTATCTACGATTTCCCAATGACATCAGTGGAGGCCATGGAAAGGAGAATTAACGGCTACCTTCGCAGATGGCTAGGGCTGCCGAGAAGTCTGAGTAGTGTCGCGCTATATGGCATTCAACTCCCCTTTAAAGGGTTGGTGGAGGAATTCGTAGTCTCGGACAAGAAATTTCATACAGTATAGGGACTCTAAGGACCCAAAAGTGGCGGCAGCCGGCATAGAAGTCCGTAATGGAAGGAATTGGAGTGCATAGGGGGAAATGGGTATTTCGGCTGAACGTTTAAGGCAGAAGGCTTTAGTGGAGACAGTGGCATCAGGTCATACAGGCATGGGTTTCTTTCCTGCTATCCGAATCGAGAAAACTAGAGGTAAACAAAGACGACAACTAATTCAAGACGAAGTACGAGCCAACGTTGAGGTAAAAATAATATGCAAGATGGTGGGACTAAGCCAGCAGGGTGCATGGACACGATGGGAGAGTTTTTACGGCTGAAGATAAGTTGGTCGGAGATCTGGCACTTCGACGCCAGTCGCATTAAATTTCTTGTGAAATCCATGTACGATGTACTACCGAGTCCTGCAAACTTGCATACTTGGGGGATGAGCGAGTCACCATCATGTCCACTCTGTGCCAGGAAAGGTACGCTGAAACAATTCTAAGCTCTTGCCCGAAGGCACTAGGTGATGGAAGGTACCGGTGGAGACATGATCAGGTACTTTGGAAATTAGCCGAAGTAGTGGCCGCAGCAATTAGCGATTGCAGTTGTAAGCCCGAAACGAAGGCGATCTGTTTCGGCAAGGCCGTTGGAAACTCCTCCACGGTACGTAAATCGTCAACCTGCATGCTCTCTTCTGCCCGAGATTGGCAGTTAAGAGTAGACCTGGGGAACCAGTTTAATATCCTGGAGCAGATAACGACAAGCAGGTCATAATGCTCGAACTTACGGTACCTTGGGAAGAGAATTTGGAAGAAGCCTTTGAAAGAAATTTGGAGAAATACCAGGAGCTAGTTGAGAGATGCAGAACTAACAAACGGTGGACGACCTGTCTCCCGGTTGCGGTGGGATGCAGTGGTTTTGCAGGAAGATCTGTATGCAGTGCTCTAAGTCGGCTTGGAGTCAAGGGAGTAAAAAAGAAAAAGGCCATCAGGGCTCTCTCAGAAGCTGCAGAAAAAGCCTCAAAATTACGGATTAAAAGATCTGTTCCATGGGAGTCTACAACAGAGATTGGTGGACGTTGAGGTGCAGTTGAGAAAAAAGAAAGAAAGAAAGAAAGAAAGAAAAAGGGAAATGTGGAAGGACGATCAAAGTCGCTGTTTTTTTATGACCTTTTCAACAACACTGTGTATTGGTGTTCCTAATGTGTTTTGTTCGAGAGGGGTGCAGTGTAAAAGGAAAAGGAAAGAAATGGAAAGAAAAAATGGGTGGTGGTGGGTAAAGAAAGCAAGAAATGTTTCTGATCATAATTTCTATGAACAACGAATGTGCTCGAATCTTTTTTTTAAGCAACGCTTCATATGAAAGGAAACTTTTCTTGCCATTACTTACCTGTTATGTCCATCTGTTCGTTGAGAATGTGGGTCTTTCCGTCTGGTGGACCTAAGACGGAAAAAAGACGAGCATGCTGTCTATTCTCTTTTTGTGTCGTCTTGGCTGAGGAGGAAGTGATGTAGGTCGTTACTGATTGGTCGCCGAGGAGTAAGTGACATAGATCGTTACTGATTGGTCGCTGAGGAGGAAGTGACGTAGGTCGTTACTGATTGGTCGCTTGTGATTTCTAGATCAGCAGTGGCAGTTACTTAATGTGTCCATTTGTTGTGTGCTTGGCGGATATTTCCTTCAGGAATTAGTAGTGTTTCGGTAGAGTCGCTTGGCTGAACAAGTATGATGTTGGAAGACCCGAAACTTGTCATGACATCACTGACTAGGCGATCCTGCGCACTCGTGGGAGTGTTTTCATAACAAAGTCTCAATCTGGCGAGGCTATTTTAAAATTTGACTCTCGTTTTGAGGTTAATGTTATATTTTGTAGCAACTTGCGGTGTTGGGCGAAACTATCTCTAGCGCAGTCTATTCTAAGTTCCCTTTTTTTATCTCCTGTACTAAATTCGCCGTAACTGATCCATACACCGGGGTATTTGAAGGCTTTGGTATTTACTTACAGCACATTCTGAATTTTTATGAAGGTTTCAGTCTACCCACCATCACATGTTTCATTGTAACTGATTGTATTTTATGTGTTTAGTATTTACTAATATAGGATTCTACATTTTTTTAAATATATTGAAATATTTAGTCTTAATCTTTAGCATAAATTTTATAATTGTTTTTTGTGTGAAAAAATCTAGGATATTTTCAGTCCATTAATCAGTTGATTAAATTAGAAAGTAAATTCCATGTCATATGTACTGTTGTGGATTCCGGGAATGGAATCCTGCACAAATAAATAAATAACGTCAGTAATTAAAATAGGAAAATAAGTGAATTGGACGTAATAATACAAACTTGAAATGAAAATTAGTAGTCCAGGAATAGGGGTTAGTAGAAAGTATATGTACAAGTCTTTGTAAGTCAAGCCGTAACTCTCTCTCTCTCTCTCTCTCTCTTTTCGTATCTCCAACTCTGTCAGTTTAAGTATACTTTAGACGAGTCCATCTTGTGTAAAAAGGGGAGAGGCCCACAACATGTATTCTTCACGGGGAATC
>OZ038481.1:4967558-5017558 GCA_964036315.1 Acanthosepion esculentum
ATTATCCTCAGCATATTTGCAGAAATCTTTCTACTGGTCTTTGGCTACTACTGCTGCTCCTAATGCTACAGCTACTCGTCTAGCTTCTTACCTTGTCAAAGATTCTTTTTTTCTTAAAACATCAATAATGAAAGTAGCAGTGAAAGCAACAACGACTTAATCTGTAATGCACATGTTGCTGCATACGTGAAACGAATTTGTCAATGCGAAGGGGAAATAATTTGCAAAGAAGGCAACGGGATCACACACACACACACACACACACACACACACACACACACACACACACACACACAAAGACTTTTCAGATCAGAATTAGATTTTAACAATTATAATTATTGTAAGTGGAATGTAATAGTTTTTGCATTGCGACTTCTTTTCATTTTAATTTTAATATGCTTTTTAATATTTTAATGTCTCGCTATTTATGTAACAAGTAAGACTTATTAAATAAATTAGCTGAAACATTCGTTGATTCTAATAATTACATATAGACTCAGAAAGCAAATGCGAAACGCATACATAGAAAGACATTATAAATTATTTTACTATACGAATGCATTAGAATTGTGCAAAAACGTCAGAATTTTCATCATATATATATATATATATATATATATATAATATATATATATATAAAAGCGAACACTGAAGTTAACACATAGAGCCGACAGGCTGTTTCATGTTAGACGCAATCGTCAGGCCATCAGGTGGCCTGATGATTGCGTCTAAAATGAAACAGCCTGTCGCCTCTAAGTGTTGACTTCAGTGTTCACTTTTATATTTACACACGCTCTATCTCTGATATTGAGCACTTTATCCCATAAATATAGCACACCTTAAAAGTATATTTCTTCATATATATATATATATATATATATATATATATAGGTTGCGATAGATAAATTCTCGTCTAAATGATGCAAAAATGAAAATAACACTAACATCTCTTTTTAACAGATATATTTACGAAAATTACACAAAAATATCTTGAAATCTTGGTTGAAGAGAAGTACGATTTTATTGAATAAATTTACTCTTTAGTAAATTTATTTAATAAAATCGCCATTGGCTTCAACCACGGCCTCCAAACGACTTTGGAATCTCGTGCAACTCTTCTGGAGGTCTCCTTGTTTAAGTTGGTGAATGCTGTCATAATCATTGCCTTCAGTTCATATTTGGTGTTACAAGGAGTTTGTTAGTATTTCACTCAACTGCACCCCCACACATAATAAACAAGGGGGTTGCAGTCTGGGGAGTTAGGTGGCCGCCAGTCATGGCTGTCAGGCAAATGCTGATCGCAGCATTTGCCTGACAGCCATGACTGGGTTCTCTTGCATGTGTGGCATGGCACAGAGTTCTTTTGCCAGACATAGGGCTTTCTAGCAGCCACCCTCTTGACTCAATGCAACATTACTTCCTCAAAGCACTTAAGGCAGGCCTTCTTGTTGATGAAGATGAATGGAAGCATAACGTTGCCGTCATTAGTGATCACCCCAAACACCTTCGTAATCACCATTAGATTCATCCAACTCTTTCCGAATCATCCGTATTTTCCTCAGATTGACATCCAAACACTCTAGAATGTTCGCATTGTAGTTTTCGGTAGTTAAGCAGCACCGCATGCTGTTTCCAAATTTCTGACTTACGGCATTGCATCATGGTGATCTTTTTCTTTTTCTCACAGAGGGTGCCCAACTGACCCTATTATACGGTGCAATCAACAGAAACTGAAACAAACAAGGCGCACGATGTACGTGATATGAGATCACAATATATAGATTTTATATATCAAGAAGCATATTGAGAAAATAGTATGACAAATTGAAAAAAATGTTTTTTGTGACACGTTTCAGTCTGATGAAATCCTAACGGATTAAACGCGTCAGGAAAACTTTATTCTTTTTTACAATTTATAATGTGTGTGCACGCGCGCTCGCACGCAGTGCTCGTTTTCAGCGTCCACTCCCCTTCATACGTCTGTGGACTGACATCAACGGAAACAAGAAATGATTAAAATATATGTATATATGTGTGTGTGTGGAAAGCAGGTGTGTGAGTATATATATATATATATATATATATATATATATATATATATATATATATAATACACACACTTTTCACACACACACACACATATATATATATATGTGTGTGTGTGTGAAAAAAGTATATATACATATATATATATATATATATATATGCAATATATTATATATATATTATTATTCATATATGCGCGGTACTTATTAGAAAGCGCTAAATATAAACTTATTAGAAAGCGCTAAATATCAGAGAGCTAAGTTAAGTAGGTTTTTCACTGCATTTTTCTGCTACCCGTGTCTTGCCTTGTGAGTGTTAAATTCTCCAATCCTTTTTCTTCGTTATGTGTAACAAACACTTCGTTTCTGCTTGTTCGCCGTAGTTTCTTTTACTCCTCAAAACTTCGACATCTGCTAAATATTCTGTCTATTGTATTTTCAACATTTGTTGAAAGAACTATATCTAGCTTCAAACTATCATTTTTTATCAGTGATGATCTTGTCGAGCATTCGTGGGTCAGATATTATAGATTCTTTCACCACATTTCTTTCTTTTCTTATGCTTCGATGCTTTACAACAGGCATGGTCAACCTTTTACTACCAGTGGGCCATATCTCATATGGCTCATCATGAAGTTGGTCGCACTGCTAAAAACTTCAAGGTTTCGTTAAAAGTGAAGCGACTAAAATAATTCGCACAAGCATCTGCCTCAGAAATGGAGAAAATTGATAGTTTTCCCGAGAGGAAAGACGTTTTTCTACAGTTTAAAACTGAAGTCTTCATATTAATAACTCTTCACCCAGTCCAAAGTCACAAGAGACACTCAATTTTTTTGATTGATTGATATTTTTTCAAAGCTCATGAACCTTTTGTAAGTTATTTAAAGTCGAAATATATTTCGGGATTTTAAGAATTTTGGGGGGAAGATAACTATAATTTTCTGATACAAGTCTTATTATTTAATCCATAGCTGGGAGGAGAAGATGTGAACTGATACCTTTCTCAAGTGTATTTGCGCAAATAGTGAATATATCTGAACCAAATGGAATTGTAACTTGGCTATCCGATTAACAGTTCCGAGCCGTTATCCATTTCACCAACCTCACACCCACGCTTACAGCACTTAGTATTCCTGAGCGGTCACCCATCTAGGTACTGAACGTTGCTTAACTTTGATGATCGTATGTAAATCGATGTCACAACGTGATATGGCCGTAAGCTGAAGATAGTGTATTATTGAATAAGTTTGTTGTATGGACGCAGAAGGAAGAAGTGAATATACCTAGCTAGGATTGAAGATACTATGATTCGAGGAAGCATACCCGTGGGAGTTTGTTCAGTAAAGTAGAGGCTTTTTCGAAAATGCTGATCGAATGGAACTTCCTTCTTACCAATGAAATACGAAGGGAATGAAACACCTAAAAATATCATGGCTGACATTCGGATTAAAACATGCTGCCTTGTGTGATTTTTAGTTGGTTTCTTCATTTGACTGTACAGAAATATTTTGGAAAGAAAAACGTATTTCTTCTCCAAAGAAAAAGAAAATGATGTGAACATTTCTCGTTTCTAAAACAAATGATTTTTCTATGTATCATTTTTCTTTATGAATATCACCAGTGTGTTAAAATGCTGAAAACAAAAGGTTACCATATTTAGGAAATATCGTATTTAATCATCATTATGTATGTGAACAGTTTGAACCGTATTCTCAGCGCAACATGTATTAATAAATGAGGTAACTCGGACATTTAATAGTTATTCCCTTTGACACCAGCTTCCATAAATTTTTAAGTGAAAGAAAGTGTGAGTGAACAAGTGAGAATGAAACGAGTCAAAGTTTTAATAAACGTTATTTCCCTCGCGAAATTAAATCTGCCATTCAGAAAGCAAAATGAATCCCTTGAGGCCGACATTTAACCATGACTGCTTTACAATTTTGCTTAGTTTCTGAAAAGCATCTTTGCGCCTTCTGATTTTTCTCACACTTTCCGTCGTTTGTTCACACTACATAGTGTTGCATTTCTTCATCCGCTTGTTTTTCACGTTTCTAACATCTTACTGGTTCTTTTTGCTCACAACTATATCTTCCTACAATTAATATTTAGTCCTTTCTTTTGTGTTTTGAGTATTAAAAAAACAGCATATTTGTCGTTTTTTCTCTGTGTATGTGTATGCCGCGTGTGTGCAAAGGTGGGGGCGTGTCTTAGAAGACGTGAAGTTAGCATCGGCAAATTGAATTACGAACATTCTTATGATTCAATTTGAGAATTCAGACAAAAGAAAGAAATAATATTCTTTTATTCCTCTGTGTACAAATATCAAATGAATTTAGTTGAATACAATCATTTTGCAGACAGTGTGCTAACTGAATCATTTATCAGCAGTAGACATCTAAAATGGATGTTTACCTTCTTCAGAAGCATATCTTATATTGAGTTGCCCGAAATGAATGTGCTCAGTTATTAAGTGATTAATGCTGTTTAATAATAAACGGGGCTTCATTTTAATTAACTTAATTGTTTTTAAATTGTTTTTTAAACATTTTGCAGTAGCTGTTATATTACTGGGCATTGTTTCTAAATTGATCCATTCATCTTTATTTCTGTCTGAAATGTGAGATATGGCCAGCAATATCTGAACAGTACTAAAAATGAAAACTAGACGAGTTATCTCTAGACATGGGCAGCGGAACGAGAACAATCTACCCTGTGGATTATATAAAGTGTTCAGTTGAAAATTCCTTGTAAATTACGTGGACTGGCATACACCTGAGGAAGGCCGTAGGGCACAATGACATAAGCGTTGCGATGACAACAAAGATTAGGACAATAAAGTTTAGGACAACAAAGATTAGGACAATAAAGATTAGGACAATAAAGTTTAGGACAATAAAGTTTAGGACAACAAAGCTTAGGTCAACAGCGCACATGTATTGTTAATAATTATCTTTATTCTAAAACTAAAATAAGAAATATAAATGTCATGTTTTTATTTTGGAGAGAGATAAAAGCTGCTGAAATACAAAAAATTAGTGAAGATGATTCTGTATATAATCAAAACTATCAAGAGTGGTTTGGGAAGTTTCGTGCTAGAGATATCTTGCTCAAAGATTATCCAGTAAAGAAAACCAGTTGAGGTTGATAGCGATCATATAAAGAAAATAAACTTAACTCATGGGGAAGTTACCCAAGTTACTCAAACTACCAAAATCAAGAGCTGAAAATCATTTTCCCCAAAATTGCTAACGTTAGTTTATTTCTTGTATGACTTCCAAATGAGTAAAATAAATAATAAACTGATCGGCTAATTAAAACTGGTTTAATTAAAACTAAGGAAAATGTCACAGTTTTGAAAGAAAACATAACGAGTGATAAAAAGTTCCTGCTAATGAGTTATTTCTAAAGTTTCTTGGCACTTACTGCGGAAAAAACAATTTCAAACGAAAAACAACGGAAGAATATCAATAACCTAATAAAATCTAATATTTCCATTTCATTCGTTTACTTCTCTTCTTGTTTTCACATCTATAAATTCTTCTTTTATTTTTTACTCTTAAAATATTAAATGTATGTGATTTTCTTGAAGTTTTCATTCTCTTTGTTTCTTGTTTGTTTGTCTTTTTACAGAGTTTCGGCTATGAACTCTCCAAACTTCTTTTGTGATATGTTTATTTCGGAAATGCAATCGACGTTGAACCCAGATGTAAAATTTCTTGAAAGAAGAAAAAGATCTAAAAAAAATATTGCAGATCAGAAACTCGAGGAATGCCGAAGAACACCGGCTAAAAAGTTGTAAAAAGTTCGCAAGAGGCGAGAAGATTAAACCACATAAAAACTCATATGATCATTAAAATAAAATGAAAATACAAAAAAAAAATGGAAATCAGTATGAAATGAAAGAGTGAGATACACATACCTTTTATACAAATATAACTCTGGCTTTCTAAGGGCTTCATATGAAGCCAGGCATTGGAAAATATAAAACGAAAATGGCAAACTTGAATCTTCGCGCCTGCAAAAACGGAATGTCACTGCTTTCACTCTTCGACAATGTTTATTGTTTTAAAAAGCGATGTTTAGAATTGTCATAAAACTTAAACATATGTTGAAAGCGAATTTATACTTTTTTTGTACTTGAGAATTTCCAACAAAAATATTAAACATGATTTATTTATTAGATTGTTTATTTATAAGAATAATTTTTATATTTACAACGTTCTAAAAACTAATACAATTAACACTAATACAATTTAATATATGAAAACAAATTTTATTCTTAAATTTATAGACATTTATTAAAATTTGTGAGCCATCTTTAAGGAAAAACATTTTATAAAGTTCGAATAAATTGGCAATTAGCCGATGTTTTGCCAACTCTTCCAATAAAAAATCCAATAAATAAAAAAATCTAATAAATATATAGTGTTTATCAATTTGGTGTCAATTCTCAAGAACGTATATATTCACTTTCATCATATGCTTAGGTTTTATTACAATTATAATTAGATTGGGAATTGATGCAAATTTCAAATGGAACATCATCGTCCTGGACTATATTTGATACTATCATCCCTTTTATATACATATATATATATATATATATATATATATATATATATAGAGAGAGAGAGAGAGAGAGAGAGAGGGAGAGAGATAAACAAGGTGTAACAGCAAAATTGTCCAATTGTTATATTAAGCTTTGAACCGTTGTATCTTAGAAATGATTAAAGATATCTTAATGAAATTCTCCGAGATTTCTATGACTTTTTCAGTAATGTCATAATTTAGTATTTCGTTTCTGAGATAAGTAATTGTCAATATTTTTGCATTATTCCGGACTATTGTTCTCATCTTACTTGATATAGATTTTAATATAGTCACAACATTTCGACCAAATATTCCCTGGTCATCATCAGGTGTCCATTGATTTATTCCTGTTAAATTCATGCATCATTACCAGATCTTACATATTTTTAAATAAGTGAATAACATTATTACTTCATTAATGACTACCATCCCATTTTAGGATGGTATTGTTCAATGTTTAATTGATGTGCCACTACCAGACCCAAGGATTGAAATCTTCACAAGATGACAGTAACCAATGCATAACCAACACCTATATCCATTACGCCACTGTCCCAAAGGTGTGTTATTTTGAACCTTTTATATTCGATATAAGATGGTTTTGACATTTCGTTAAGATGATGAGTTTTTCCAGTTTTGTTTTCATAATTTAGTAGGTTTTTATCATTTATCAACTAAGACGAGAACAATAGTTTGAAATAATACAAGAATATACAAAAATACTAATCTTAAAAACTTTATCTATTGTTTTCATCTTGGTTGATATAGATGTTATTATAGACACAACATTTCGACCAAATATCCCCTGGTCATCGCCCATTGATTGGTTGATACGTGATATCTCTTATTGATTATTGTGATATTTTGTCCCCGTGATATCAGTTATTGTTCGTTCTTGGTGAATTCGTGCATCAATAACTGATCCAAGTATTAAACTAATTGAAGCACTTGGTGACAGTGTAGACGAATATGCGTGAATGAACACGGCTCTAAAAATTTAAATAATTTTTTATTATTAAGTATTAATTTTCTTTCAAATTGAAAGAAATGAATTACAAAGATTCTTTGCGAAACAACTACACACAAAATATTTCTGTTTGTATTTCTTTACATTAAAACCGAATCAATTGACTTAGTATAGGAGAAACAGAATGCATCTATATATAAGAATGAGCGTGTCACGAATTTACGTAAATTTTATGTATGAGTGTAATTTCATAGTAGTATTAGTATGGGGTGTACCAGCTAGCCACAATTTAAGGGCTATTTCGTGTTAGAAAGAATAATACGCTTTAGCCTTCCAATAACCGGACACCGATACTAATATTGGCATTAGTGTAGCCACTGATACACTAACACCGAATGAGGATACAGAAAGACGAAATACGGGACCCTACCCAACAAGACATTTAATAATGCAAACAAATTATATACACATATTAAAAAGGTTTACATGTCCCAAACACAAGATTGTTCATATAGTCCAAAGGACCGAGGGTGTTTAACGAGAACAGAGAAATGCCATACCAACTTTAGGGCCGTTGACTGTCCACAGATGAGTTAACAGGACTTACTTCTTTTTCCATGCTAGGCTGGGTACCAGCAGACCAATTTCCACGTGTGTGGACTCCGGTGGTCGCAAGTAAAAAAGGGCAGAGCTTCCTAAAAACGGAAGTGACGAAAGGGAAGAAGGGACAGGAGAGTTCTCGTCTCTAAGGGGCTGAACTTCCGTTAGCCCGACCCAAGGGAAACAACTGTAGTCTCCCTACAGTAGCAGCAGCTATAGGCAGTGAACTGTGTTAATAATACTACTTACGTTTGTAAACAAACTCTGTTCTTATGTTTTGTATTATATAATACTCGAATAAATATTCGAAGATGTGAGTAATTAATTAAGGTTTGAGAATTTCAGCTTTTATAACCAACGAACGAACAACCCTGGTGAAAGATTAACTGAAACACTAAAAAATGATTAATTCTTGCTAAATAATACGAACGCTTTTATAAACGGAAAATCTGTTTCGAAAAGACTAAAAGTTAGATTTTATTAAACTAATAATTTTATTGGTTAATAAATATTTTCCCAATTTTTAAATATCCATTTTAAGGAGGAAAAATATTGTTTTTTTTTTAATTTTCTGAAGTGTTCCTATAAAATTTCATAGCAGACGTAAACATTATTGTTGGGAAATTCAAAGACGACCGCGCGTTTCTTAAGACGCCGCTGATTGGTTAATATATACGAATATAGAAATTCAAATCTGGAGCCGATTGGTGCGCTAGAGATAAGTCAATTTCTATGTGAGTCGGGGTTAGAAGAGAACTGCGGTTGTTAGCGACCTCAGTAAAATCCATTGCATTTTTCTACAATTTTTGAACGGTCTTCCACAACAGTAACGCATGTATAAGCAGTTCCTATATAGACCATACCATATTAGTGATGTGTTATAAATACACCAATAATGCAGTCAAGTTGTATAACTATTTACTAAGGGGCTGTTCGATATGGTATAATGGTTAGTGAGTTTGTCTCGCTAGATCAATTACGACTGAGTAGTGAAGTCTATCATCACTTTGTGCTCCATACTTGTGGCCTTGTGCCATCTCTAAGTTACGCTTTAATTATTTGCGTTAAATTTTCTTTCATCTAGAAAAAAGCTAAAATAGTTAGGATCGAAACTACACAGGCAATAGTCCCAAAAATTTGTGTTAGGTTTCGCGCTGCGGCAAACGTCAAATCTATATTTATTAATTCCATATTAGTTTTATCCAAAATAGTCGGATAATCAGTGAGACTCTAACTCATTACGATCGTAAAGATATGCGAGATTAGATTAATAACATTCGCCCAATGACATATCAAGTATTTAGGCTATTTGCGGCTTAGCACAAAAAAGATCTTAATCCGTAATGACAATGACAATGAAAATGAAGAGTCGAACTAAACTGACGCCGACCTCATGTAAACGATAACAACAGGCACACAAGGAAAAATAACATTGAGAATGTTAGTTTGAATATTTCATAGCAGGAAAAAAAATTTTTTTTCTAAGAATATGTCGTGCCTCTGATACTCTTCGGTCAGTCACTGTGGTGTTTTGTTTCACAAAGCTGTTTATGTTATAAATCTACCAAAAATATACTAAGTTATTTCAGATGTGATAAAAAATGTTAACTATTTTTCCTCAAAATATACCTACTGTAGGCATTCTTTTTATATCATGTTTTATAATTTATTTAGAAATATCTACGGTGGTAGGTCTAGTCGTACTGCAGCAAATTCACCTTTATTTTTTACAAATATCTTTACTGTATTTTTACTAAAAATAACTCTAATAGAATTATACCTGTAATAAAATACCTCTAATAGTAACACTATAATATTCACTGACGGTAGATATAGTAAAAACATACCTATAATAGTATTATGACATTATAATAAAATAGCTATATTAGTATATCTGGTGCTTCTATTATATATTTAGATATTCTTGATAAAATCCAAACAAGAATTTGCAATGTTATTGATTCTGACCTGGCACCTCAGCTTCTAGTTACTTTCCTTATGTAGCTTCCCTGTAAGGCTTCTATAAATACTTTCATAATAATTGTTCTGATGAACTTTCAACTATGGTATGTAGACTATAAATTTAAGCGCACTGCTAAATTGGCGGCTAGGGCTCATCATTTTACAGTTGTAATGGCGAGATGTAATCGTAAATTCTATGCTATTTCCCTTCTCGCTTGTGTGACTTCCTTCCGGCATCATGCTTTCCAGTTAACTTTGATCTTCAAAAATGTAAAAGCAATCTCAATCGTTATTTCCTGTTTTGATTCCTATATTTTTATTGTTCTCTTTCCTTAATAATATTTCACACTCATTAATCCCTTGTGTCTTAGTGGCTTTATTGCCTTGCTTGTGGTGAAATGATTAATATATATATATATATATATATATATATATATATATATATATATGTGTGTGTGTGTGTGTGTGTGTGTGTGTGTGTGTATGTGTGTGTGTGTGTTAGAATAGATTTGTATTAATCTGACACATTTTTATCATTTTAAACTTTATTTTTAGTGGATACTCATATTTGAGTAGACGCTCCGTTTATATTTATAAATATATGGAGGTCACTGACGGCAACGATTTTAATAAAACATAAATTGGTTGCATAGCTGACAATTTAAGAGGAGATATTATAACCATACTACGTCTTTTAGGCTCAAGAGCCATACAAATGACACAAAACTGGCAAATTGTGTTTAGAGGTTGAAGGAAGTAACTCGTAGACATCCACAGATAAAGTGGAAGATCATCAAAAAAGTGAAGCCGAGCAGCAGAGTCCAAAGAAGCTACTATAAAATATGCCAACAACAAAAATTGACGATCGCCACATACCCAACAAAAGGACGAAAAACTAAATGAAAGATCGAAGGGGTTACCCAAATGTAGACACCTTAGTAAATATTTTTTGCGTATGTAGGAACCTGTATGGAAATAGTTTTCTTTTGTGTTTTTCCTCCGCCTTTTATCTCCTCCGTCTTCCCCCCTAACTTCCGGTGTTCGTATATAATGCTAAAGGCATCAACTAAAATCGTCCATTCCACCTGCCTGAGGATACCTAACGGTCGAAACCTAGGTAGTGTGGTAGCTTGGGTTTTGGTGTTCCTCATTACATTTTGCTCTACAACTCAAATTTTTGGGAATTATGTATTGAATGCTTTTTCTGATTGCACCTTTTAAGCGCGGCTGTTTACGGCCTCCTTTTACAATATACTATCTTATATTTTACACTGTACTTTGTATATATATATATATATATATATATATATATATATATATATATATATATATATATATATATGAAGAAATATAGTCTTAAGATGTGCTATATTTATGGGATAAAGTGCTCAATATCAGAGATAGAGCGTGTGTAAATATGTTCACTTTTATATTTATATATCTATATTAAGACATTTTTTAGGCATTTTTTATACACACACGCAGTAAAGTATAGTAAGTATAGTTTTAAGGTATTCTATATTTATGGGTTAAATATATCAGGGAGAGAATATATCTAAATATAAAAGTGGCCAGTGAAGTCAGCACACAGGAACAACAGACTGTTACATGCAAAATGTCATCGTCATACCATATATATATATATATATATATATATATATATATATATATATATATATATATATATATATATATACATATATATATATATATATACACACACATACACACACACATACACACACACACTGTGTTCAGAAAAGAAAGCACTTGTTCGAGCACAGGAAAAATTAAATAAAATGCTTAATCGCAGTACATTGACTGTCGTCTTTAATGGAACATGTATAAATGAAGGATTGGTGCCTTAATACATAATATATATATATAGAGAGAGAGAGAGGGAGGAGACAGACAGACAGACAGAAACATAGATAGATAGATAGATAGATAGATAGATAGATAGATAGATAGATAGATAGATAGATAGATAGATAGTCATTAATTTTTCAGTTGATCAAATTTAGTTAAAGATCCACAAACGTCATTTGTTAAGGATATTTGTTTTATATTTCGAACCATTTCCCTAGTTTCCTGTGAATATCTAAATATAAATTATTCAATGGCGATGTTCTATCTGAGTATTTTCAGTTTTCAGAAACCATTCTCAAGAAGTTTATATTTTATTGTTCTATATCGTTATACCTCTTATTTTCTTTAGTAGGTTATAATATATATATATATATATATATATATATATATATATATATATATATATATTATTTTTATACTAGTATAATAAATTACCTTAAAAATTGTATATATATATACCTATATTAGTACTCTGAAGATAGATGTAGACAATCGTTTGGTGATAATGTATAAAGAATCGACAATGGAATGTCTGCAACAAAATGCTTCGTTCAAGGCCTGTTATTCACACCCTTTCGACAGCCGACTGGAAGATACAAAAAATTCTTGCTATCTCTTCCCACCATGTGATATAAATGACTCCACTTTCTCAAGGACCTGAAAATGGAAGAAAAAAAACAGCTGCTTAACATTTTGGGGCTTATATATTTATTCACGTGCAAAATGAGAACACCTGGAATCAAAAGAACGAACAACTGTGACGTGAAGAGGCAAAGTCTTCAAATTGATGTCATCGATAGGCACCCCATGGACTTCTGTTTTTCTTTACCCCGGACAGACTTGCAACAAATGGCAAATAAAAGTAGACCACACTTTATTAGAGCGCCCGCAAATCAGAAGAGGTGCCGTTCTGAAGTCGGTAGCTGAATAAAAGTACAAGACTATTTAGATATCTATCGACGCGTCCATTCAAACGGTGTATGGAACAAGACCACGGTTTATAAAATAGCCCACTTGTATGAAACCAGAGATAGAATGTCCCTCAAAGCTTCTTCTACTGGGACGCCTCAGACGCCAAATATTAACCTTACTCCCACATCCCGAAAGAAAGACCGTCTCCACAGGATCGAATACATTTGAACACCGATAGATGACCGAATGTTCCAACCATAATATCCGTGTACGACTTTCACGATGGCCAGTTAATAAAGGAGGATAATATCTTCTTGTGGAGATGAATCCCAGCATGTGGCAAATCTCTAGAAACAAGACCATGTGTTGTTCCAAACCTTGTGACTGCAATTGAGCAAACAAGGCTGTTTTGAATACATCGATGACTATGCTAGTATGCAACCTCAAGTCCGCAACTAATGGACAAAAAGGAGCTCTTTAGCTTTGCTTTGGTTAATGCTTTTACTTAAAACACCCATCATCTAACAGTCTGGCTACTCGCGGTGATGTATCAAGCTGAAAAACGCACAATGAAATTCTTTGAAAAATGTTACATGAGTTCCTAACATGCTGTGGGTTTAAATAATGAGAGATTTTCATAAACCCCGACTGGATTTCAGCTACCCCATTGGCCTTTTTTTTACAGTGAGGGTCACCATGTACAAGATCCGGGAGCAACTCAAAGTAGATGGTTACAGAGTAAGGGGAACAGTGTATGCGGATATGTGGGGAAAGATAATGGTTAACCCTAGACGTGAATAGGTTAAGATTACAGTGATCTAAAAAATATCCTCTTTGTAGTCCGTTGCCAGAGAGTAGTTGTTGGCGGGAAGAAGCTGTTCGAATAGAAACTTACTTCTCACCAATGGAATAAGGACGGATGGTTCGCTACAATCTTTGTAACATGGCCGGTCCTAACCGTGAAGGTTAGAACTGGTGAAACTAAGGAATGTACCTCGTTTGAGCAAATTTTTATGGAAGTAGCGAGAGAGTAGTGAGAGGCTTGCCACGTTTCATCTGTGAGAGAGGGTTTGCAAGGTGAATAATAATTTGTCACCCACAAGGATTCGGAGACACTTTCGGTCTCTATCCAAACTGGAAAGTAAGGACTGGGCAGCTCTTGTCCAAATATAACAAAAGTACTCCATTTTTAGCCTGATCAGGCTCTTTAGCGATGGATCGTATGTCCCAGTTCCACTTGAGATCTGGGTTGAGTTTGAGTGACAATAGTCATTCAAGGTACGGTGCCTCCTCGAAGGAACTTCCATTCATCGTGACTGGTGGGAGTAAGGGTTCAGTCAGTAATGATGGAATGTAACTAGTTTGGTTTTTGAGGCATTGAACCAGCCATTTTCCATCATGCTGACTGAGATGTTATATAGTTTATACAATCCAGCAAGAAAAAACGGGATCTTAGTCATGATACCGAATTTAAAGTTTTGAATATTTGTGACTAGCAGCCATACCGATCTGGTCGATCAGAAAAAGCGTTCAATTAGAATGGAGCAAAAACAGCATCATGTTTACATGTAACAGAGTCTATCTTCTTCAATTACTTTAAAGTACTTTCATTAAAAAACATTTTGAATTAATGCAGTTACTGATATAAACAGTAGTAGTCTGTATTTATTCATTCGAAGTTAGGATATTAAGAGGTAAAACAGGAAACATGAAGACCCACTTTAGACCACAATTATTTTGGAGTTTTTGGAATTCATTTTGGCAATGTGCTACCAGGGATGTAAAAGAGGATACATTTATAAAGTAATTGTTAAGTTTGATGAAAATTAGTTGAAAGATCAACGAAAAATAAGAAAGAAACACTTTTAAAAATAAGAAAGATTAACGCTTTTAATCTGCATAATAGCCTTTTAAATATTGACAATAGGTATATAAAAGTTACTCTAAAGTCTAAATTAATAGTAGTTGCTAGGTAGTTAATTTCGGCCGACTATCGCGAATTTTAAACCTATATATGGCATCTAAGACGCAGAGGAATTTTAAAAGATATTTTTAGTAAACAAAGTGTTTCTTATATGCCGTCAAATGCGGTTGTTAGATTTACACTTTAAAAAAAATGAATTGTAGACGTTTATTGATATCTATCTGGATTTTATTTTTATAGCTCTTTCCTCTTTTTTGCATTTTGTGTGCATCTGATTCCAATAAAAAGAAATTAATGGTGTTGTTCCTTCGGTGTTCGGCACTGTTATATATGTTAACATTCTTCTTAAAGAAAAACTTTATTTGTTCAATGTAGATATAATTTGGAAACACATTGGTGAACCCTTGTCTAACCTTATTTAATTCTTTGTAGAGAATTGTTTTAGTTTAAATTAGCTCTATGTGTGTTTTGATAACGACTATTTTATATCAACGAAGCCGTTAGCTTTTGAAGTCAAGAAGCCAACAGTTAGAACCTAAATGATTTTTTTGAGAGGGGCGTTATAAAAAGAGATTTACTATTTATTTTGCATATAAAGTGAAGGTTAGTGAATTTGTAACCAACACTGTTCTTATATAGATGGTTTCATTAGAATGAGTTTTTATTAGTAACTCTATAAGTGTTTTGAAGAGGAAATGAATCGTAGGTGTTTATTTCATTTTGCTTTATGTTTTTCTGAATTATATTTTTGTGACTAGTTTGTATTGTAATCAGATTTAGCGAATGTGATACAAATAAAATAAATTATTGGCGTTGTTGTTCTTAAAATGCTCAGCACTTTTTTTCAGTGTTACTCTTCTTTGTTAAAACGTTTTTGTTGTCGTCGATTTAATTTGGAAAGCCACTATTGATGAGTGTTTTTTTTTTAATTTTACTTAATTCTTTTTTACAGACAATTGATTTAAAGAGTCTAATTTGGCTACATTAATTACATTTTTATAATTTTATTTTATAGCAAGGAGACAATTAACTTTTGTAATTAAGAAGGCAAGGCTTAAACTGGAAGGTTTTTAATATAAAATGTTAATAAAATAATGACGATTAAATTCGTTAAGGACGTCTACTGAATGATTATAACTTCGGGAATATTAATATTAATATTAATATAAAGCACTTATAATTGGACAAGAAATATTTCGGGAAAACTAGGCATATTCAGCTGATGATTCAACCATACTTAACATATTTTCATTATTAAGTTTTCTTTTCTTTTAATATAATTCACCGTTATTTTATTTTGTTCTTATTATTCATCATTTATAATCCAACGTAAGATGAAGTGTGAAAAGGTCTCGGCCTGACCAACTTCACAAAGCCTGAACATATGACTAGATATCCTATTTGTTTTTCAAGTTTGAAAGGCTTCTTGATTAAGCCGATTACTTTTCAGCACCCTTTCGTATCTCCCATCCTTAGGGGACTAGTGGCAAATATTTAGTGCTTAAGTATCACTCTCGTAACGATAAACCAAACATCGGAGCATAGGTATTTTTGAAGAGGTTTCTTTTGTTTTTACAGTGCCACTTATATAGAAAGAAATACAATAAGAATATCCTGAGGTCTGCTTGGTGAGCGAGATAGTTGCGTATTTTCAGTTGGCGCTAATGACCGGTTGTTTGTCGGATATGGATAAAACCAGGATTTTAGATGCTGGTTTTCAAGTCTGGTTTGCTGGCCCACTTTGTTTGTACAAATAGCGCAAAAAACCTGCCCATCACCCGCCTTTCCTTGGGCTAAAGGTGAGAAATTTCACAAATATTTGTTGAGTTTGATTGCCGCTGGAGTGAATTATAGAAATCGACATTAAGCAGTCTTCCTGGTTCTTGGGATAGAAAAAGATTGCAATATTGTTTTCCTTATTCTAAGAGTAACATCATCATCATCCTCATCATCATTAGTCCCATGATCGGGTGTGGTCGTTGGATCGCTCCGAAACCGAACACCTAACCAGTTGCCTCCACTTATCTGGGTTGAAAGCTAAACAAGTATTCGTCTATGCATACCGCCATTTGGGTAAATGGACCAAGCAGAGTCTATCCTTGTCCAGGTCGTCCAACAGTCGATGACCTCCGATTGAAAACCGCTTTGTTCCTTGAACACGTTGTCGTTGCTTCCATCGCGGAAACTTCCCGCCCTGGTTGTTGACTTCAGTTTAGGAAGCCTTCCACATAGCGATGACGTGATTCGCTACACTGAGTGCGTGCACACAGCTATGGAACCAAGTCAGCCCAATCACACTAGATGGCCCTAGCGTCTAGAAGATAGCTCAACCATGTTTGACAAGTTTTGTTTTTAGTCCTACTGACTGTCCAAGCACTCTCCTCATCAGAAAAACCTGGAAGGGAGACTGGATTAGTTGTTAATGTCCTAACCATGCGACAGGGCTGATAATCTGTAAAAAAAAAAGCCAACCCAATAAGGTAAATATTATATACAAGTTTTCTTTCTACTAGATGGATACCTTAAAAAATGTCTGGCATTAGTCTGATTACTGTTTAGATTACCTGAACACCAACCTATGTATTTCTACGCCCCCGCATATGTATATAAATAGAAAGATAAAAACGCATGCATATTCAAAATTACAGATACGCACATCGTGTATAATTTACTTTAGAATTTTTCTTTAAATGTTTTTGAAGTAATTTTTTCAAAACAGTTTATTCGGGTGATCGCTTAAATTCAATTCCTGTTTCAACATTTTTTATCAATTTATTTCCAATTTAAAGTTTAACTCGGAAAAAAATTCGTTTTGACATTTTAGCCTTCCTCACATTGTTCAAATTAGTGTTTGAAATAGATTCACTATTTCTCTTTTTGATAAGAAAAATTACATTCTTCTCTCTTGTTCCCGACGCTGAACTTGTTAACCGCATCATCTTCTCCCCCTCTTTTCTTACATTTTTCTCTCTGTACGCGCATGCTTTACAGCTGATCCCCGCTTATTCGATTAAGCCAATATGTTTTACTGAAAATTTCCGAAAAATACCGTTTATTAACTTTTATTGGACTATTATTTAATTATCGAAGCCACTTGAAAGACAGTAGAGTTCAAATGAACAAATTATTCCGCAAAAAACTTTTCCTATAATTATTTCTGGCGATTCAAGCAATATATTTATGTCGTCGAACGCAAACATTTATTGCCATTTTTCAAGCATAGCTGGGACACAAGGCCGAAAGTATGAGGCGCTCAGTGAAGACCGAACTCACTACTTAGTTGCAATGGTTATAGCGAGACAAGCTTGCTAACCATTACACTTCCTCGAGGTGCCCAAAAATGATTTTCTAAGCGCAGCTTAATTATGGAACAAGACCGAAAGTATTGGGTACTCAGTGAGGATCAAACTCACTACTCATTTGCAATGTTTCTAGCGAGGCAAGCTTGTTTACCATTACACCACGTCGAGGGAACCCGATCGCAAATATTTCTATATCGTATTTGAAAAAAAACAAAAAAACAACTTGGATTAAAGGTTAATAAGCGTGGCTGTTTGATCTTTATCATAGATAAGTGAGCGTGCTTACGGCTTTGTTCAAAACTAAGCTAACAACTAATTGACTCTGTGCTTAGTAAAGAAGAGGAAGGTGTAATGGTTAACGAGCTAATATTGTTGTTTATTTCCGCTAAATAGTAGGTTTAGTCTTCACTGGGTGCCTTATTGTATCAAACTAAACTAAACTAAACTAAATCTAATATGTAACTCTTACTACAGTGTGTACTTATAATTATACATCTCCGTGTGGTGTAATAGTTATCAATCTACTTAATTGCTACTTGGTTGGGTCGACACATGTTAAGAAACACTTTGCCAAAACTATACTCAAGTAATCCAAGCCAGAGTTGAAAACAAAAGAATTGGTTCCTGCTAATCCTGGAAAATGACACACAAGATTCGCAATAGAAGCAAACCATCAGTGCGTTCTACAATAACCCTGAGGTTATCCCATTTTCGTAAGATAAAGCTAATCTCGTTATAACGAACTTTGCCTCTAACCCCACGTTAGACGAAAATGAACCTCCCCTACCTGATCTATACTCTTTCGATATCTCTGTCTCGGATCGGGAAGTTTCCAGTCTTATGAAAAGACTTCACTCTACAAAAGCTACTGGTACGGATAAAATTCCTGCGTTTGTTCTTAAGGACCTTAGCTCAGTGTTATCCCAAAATTTGGAAAAATTGTTTAACCGATGCCTGAAAAATTGTTTCCGGATCCTATAGACGGTGTCAACTGAATGCCTTGTTTAGATAGATGAGTGCTCACCCCTGTTGCAATATCACCCCATCAGCCTCCTTAGTGAATTCATAAAAGATTTATGGGTCTATCATCAACAAGAAATTTGTTGATCCCCTCAATGGAAAAAACCTCCAGAGCGACAAACAGTATTGATTTCGCTCCATTAAGACCACTGCTGATGCATTAACACTCGCTATACAAAAATGTTCAAAAAACATGAGAATATTTTTTCTTTAATTAAGAATATGTCTTCTTCTAAGTACTGTGTCCCTTTAGGACGTTGGCGGTCATGACTCTCCACAATTTCCTGTCCGTTGTAGATTTTAGTAAATATTGTTAGACATTTCATAAGCTGCTTTCTACTGTCGCTCTTGCTTTCAATGACATGTCAGTGTTAGATTTTCTAAGCCTAAATTTACATATTATGTACCCTAGAAATGATGACTTTCTCTTCCTGATGTTAAGTATAACTGTCCATTTTGTTTACATTTTCTCGAGAACATTTTAATTGCTCACATGTCCAGTCCGTGATATTCTCAGCATTATTCTATAGAATCACATTTCTGATGCATCAACTCCCTTCTTCATCTGTGATGAGATTGTCCAGAATTTACTGCAATAAGTGTAACAGATATTATATAACAGTTAAGTATTTTTCTTTGTTTCCAATGAAGTTTTCTGTTTCTTAATACTTTGCTTATCTTTTGGAAGGTATCTTTCGCTATCCCAAAACGCCTTCATATTTCGATATCGAATTTTTTTGTCCTCTGTTAAGACACTTCCCAGATATTTTAATTGTTGTACTTGCTTGATTTTGGTATCCCCAATTTGTAATTCACATGTTGGGCTCCGTCCCTTTTGCTTGCAGTCATAGTTTCTATCATCTTCCAAGTGATTTTTACTCCTTTCCTCAACACATTATTACAGCACTTTAAAGGTAAGTTAATAACCTCAAGAGTGTTCTTTGAATTAAAAAAATTAAGCGGTTTTGTTGATTATTACTACTGGCTTTACAACACTCTCTTTTTGTCTTTTATAGTATTATTCCCCCAATATAAGGCTCAAGAACCACTTAAGGTAGAGTGTTACTGAATAAGGTTTATGTAAGTGCGTAAAAGAAGGAAATAAGAAGCGCACATTATGAGGATATGTACGATAGATAACAGCTGAACTTTGACTTAAAGAAATTAAAATCCTATCGAGCAGGGAAGCATCCTCTCGGGATCCTGTTCCGCAAAGTAACAGTTCTAGGGATGGAAGAAAGTGTATTATGACTTTTGTCTTCTGGTATAGTTTCAATGACATTAATCCTTGTTTCATTAGAAGGTGGTTCTATGTCTCACAAGAATTAAAACTTATATTTTCATATTTTAGGATATTATTCAGCATTCACCGCCATATAGGAGGACTGATATTAAGTAACAGTTCAATAATCTTTTTTTGTTTCTCTCAAAATCTTTCTCTTTCTTAATATTTTGATTAGCTTTTGGAATGCTTTATTTCGCTACCCTGAGGCGTTTTCAGTGTCGCATCTTCTGTCCTCTGTTGAAACACTTCCCAGATAATTAGCTTGATTTTGGTATCCCCAATTTGTAATTCACATGTTGGGTTCCGTCCCTTTTGCTAGCAACCATGCATTTTGTTTTTCTTACAACTGATCTTTAGTCCTTTCATTTGGCTTTTCTTTACTAACTTCTATAGATGTTCCTGTGTTTTTCAATCTATGTTTGCTATAACACTGTGCCATCTGCATGACTGTAGAAGGTATGAAAAAAACTGAGAATCAATAATTTAGATAATAACTTCTCTCCATGAATCACCTGAGATACCCCCACCTTTGCCTTAACGGCCTAACATTCTCGGCTGACATGAAGTAGAAAGACTCTATTGAATCCAGTGTTAGGTCAGCTGATAAAAAAGTTGGTTCACTTTCTCGTGTGAAACAATTTTTCTCTCCAGAATCTGTCATGCATATATGTCTACCATTTGTTCATTAGAATATTACGTTCACATATGGTCCTGTGTTCCTACTATTTACCTTTCAGCTCCTTGATAAAATCCAAAGAAGAATCAGTAATATGATCGGTCCTGATCTGGTGGTTCGGCTTCAGTCACTTTCCCGCCGCCGTAAGGTCGTCTCCCTGTGTCTTTTCTATAAATACTTTCATGGTAATTGTTCGGATGAGCTCTTCGCTATGCTACTTTTGGTGATTTTGTATTCATTTTGTAAATACTCATTGGGGTTAATTTTTTAGAATTGTTATTTTATTCCCCTCCCCCCACAGACATTGAATTGTAAATATGTGGACTAGTTAGTATTTTCATAGAGACAGTGAGGTATTATGGTGGTTGTAGTAAGAACGGTACGTATGAATGTGGTGTTTTGGTGTAATGAATATTGTTCTTACGATTGGGTCAGTGTTTGCGGCTAGCTAAGTTATAGTTAAGACAGAAGAAGACCGTCCTTTTTTCCCCAATCCCCCCTTCGGCCTTGTGCCACATTTCTGTAATTTATACAGAATAAATATCGCTCTTCGCTATGGTACCTAGACTTTTTCTAATTTAAACGGAGGACTAAATTGGCGTCGAGACTCGTATCAATTTATATTAGAGTTGGCTAGAGGTAGCCGTAAGTTCTATGCTAATAGTTTCTGTTGTCACACTTCTTGCTTGTGGAACTCCCTTCCTGCTCCATGTTTTCCAGCCAACTTTAATCTTCAAGAATCCAAATGCTCCTGATTATTCTTTTTGATCCCGCTCATTAGTAATGTACCTGCCCAAATTCTTCCACACCTAATAGCTCCATATGCCTTGCATGTGGTTAAATCGATAAAACAAAAACAATAATGCACGTTTTAATATCATCCTGGAAGTTATCCATTTTCTGTCAACGTCAAAGGCAACGCTGCTGAAACATTCTGTGTAGTCGAGAAGAAATCGTTTTGAAACCTCTTCTCTTTAGCGACATACTTTTGGTAGTTAGGACAAATGTTTTGTACTTGAAATGTACTATTGTATTTACTTATATTTACAGTGTTTTCTACGTCGCTTCGTTTCCCCAAGAACTACTACTTAAAGCTGCCTGTATATCGTCATAGCAACATAGCCACTGGCAACCATATGACGGATGTGAAGTTATAGATACCAGTATATCCTGACAGGTTCCTTATTAATTATCAGACAGTTACTTTGCCAACCGCGTCTCCTTTGCCTAATCTAATCCTCTATACTAGAACTTTAAGACTTTGAATTTGAAAGACATCTTTTCAATTTCTTAATATAACATAAGCTTAGCGTGCCGTAACTCTTCAAGTAAAGCTGTAGCTTCTTCTTACGATGGAAAGATAGCCATCATTAGACATTAAAAACGGGTAGTCGATTCGTCGCTTTCTTTGCAATCGATGTCCGCACGCCTCGCTGGCTTCAATTCAGTGTTTTCTTTCTCTTTTATTGGCTACTATCCGAGGCATGAGAGCTTTGTATGTTCTGCTTTATAAATTGTAGCTTGGAGGTAAAAAATGATAGATTCATGCCTTCTCCAAGACTATTAGTACAATGTGACCATAACAGACTCGGGAGGAATATAAACTAGCTTCGCTGTGTGCCCTTGTTTGCACTGATAACATTTATGCTACCTAAACACAGAAATATACTATTCCATTTTTATGTACAATTTCATCAAAAACAAGGATCGAGAGCCCATCAAGGAAAAAAGATTGATAATATTAAAATTCATATGATGAATGAGCTGTGTGAAAAGAAAGACAAAGAGGGTGGTAGAAAGTGAAGATTATGAGGATAAGTCGGATAGATAACAATTGAACCCCTTGTCTTGAAGAGGTTAGCATTGCATTGTTCAGGGAAGCACCTACACGTGGCTGTGTAGAATAATGTAGCCATTTTGAGGGGAAGGCTGTCTGATTGGAAAGTTATTCTTGTAATTGGAATACGGAGGAAAGGATTATGATTCAACTCCGTGGAAGTAACATGGTGTTTCCTAATTGTAAAGGTCTGAGCTGATGGACATAAAGAAGTGGGCGCATTTTAACATTTGCTTGTACATAGGAGTACAGTAGCGATAGGCTTTTGACGTTGGATCTGTGGGGAAAAGGGTTGCGAACTGGGCAATAAGTCATCTGCATAAACGATTTTAGACTTGCCCAAGTTTGAAAAATGAAGATTGGATAGCTCCAATCCAGATATAACAGCATTTTTTTTTCCATTTTTCGTCTAAAGATCAAAGCATGACAAAGAGATTCATGTACTTCAAGCGGCGATAGAAGCTACAGAAAAAGGACCCGTATTACTAAGAGCTCATTTGAATTTAAGTAACCTTTAAGATGACGTCTAATTTCAAATTTTACAAAGAACAATATTTCTTATGAAAAATATTTCTGCCGTTTTTATTATTCTCTTTATTTCGATTGCATGATTTTAACACTTCAGTTCAATAATGGTATCTGAGCTTTTCAAAATATATTTTCACCATTTGAGAACGTATGAAATTGAAACAACTAAACAAAAAGCCATACCATGTCGTCGGGGACCACAATATGACAGTTACATCCTCAGGTAAATGCGTGCAAACACGGATATAAATCCGACCAATGTTGACTTATTAATTCCAGTATAAAATGAACAAATGGCTTTCATTTCATCTCTTGCGTAAACCGTATAAATGTTTACCTCTTAAATTTAGTGTAAACTGAACCTATGTCGATCGTTTTAATCTGATCTAAATCAAGCTTATGTCCACTTTTTTAATCTAATGTTAAACGGAACTATGTCAATGTTTTGAATCTAGTGTAAAGCGGGGCTATGTCGCTCTTTTTCATCTAGTATAAACCGGTCCTATGACATTTTTAAATCTAGTGTAAAGATGGCCTATGCCGATCTTTTTAATCTAGTGTAATCCGGGCCTATATTGATCGTTTTACTCTAGTGTAAACCGGGTCTATACCCATTTTATAATCTAGTGTAAACCGGACCTATCTCCATCTTTTTAATCTAGTGTAAACCGGGCTTACGTTGGTCATTCTAGTACAAACCGGTCCTAAGTCTCATATCGATTAATTCATCGTAATGCTGGCCCTATAAGTCTTATATTCTACATTAGATAACCAAGAAACGATTGATACGTTGTTAATTTAACCAACCTGACCAAAAACGGCTGATATGATTAGTTGTCATTATCAAGATCAATGTACTAACCATTGATCTTTAAGCTTCACCAACAGAATCGAATATCAATATAATAACTTCATTTATGTAAATTATTGAAAATTCCTGTAATGGTGGCCTTTCCCGAATCTCACAAAGAACAATATTCATCGGGGCATATCCACAGTTTTAATGTTTCAATATTTAAATTTCCCGATATTTTTACTGTAATAAAACCAATGTAAAATTGCTGTGAAGAAATACCGCTATTAATGTAGCCTTTGGCTATGTGTTGCCACTAATTGACGAAGGTATGCTTTTCAACCCCTTTGAGAGAAACATCGGGTGATATGTAAGTGTTGAGATAAACTTGTAACACAACTGTATAAGGTGAATGGATACAGCGTTTGCATCGGAAAGTGAGGCACATCCAACTCGATAACCGATATTAAATGGGATGGCAGGATTCTCCATTCCGAAAATGATCCTACCATTATCGTGTCATTCTTCTCATGATAAAAATGCTTGAGTTGTTATCATGGAATATTGAGCGCTGACAGCGCGGAGGTAAAATTCCAGAGAATTTTATCTGGCATTATTTTCAGACGTCAGTCAGAAAGAGCTGCAATTACATGCGATTAATTTACTCTGTCTTATATCAAATATTTCCACAATTTCGACACTGCATATTTTATCACTTGACTTTTGAAAAAGTTTCAAGGTTGGCATTTCACTCTTTTTAAACATAATTTTACTATTATCTTCTTTTTTTTTTTACTAAAGTTGCCCTAATACAAGACTCAAGAGACACCCAAAGTAAAGGGATACTGTTGTAGCATACCTACGGACGATAATGGGTATGTCCCCATTCACATAAATGCAGTAGTAAATACTGTATGTTGGTCTGCAGTTGAAGAATCGACTCCAGCTCTGCAAACCGGGCAGAGAGGATCTCCAGACGAGTCTCTGTCGAAGGGCGGAGTCTCGTCTCGGGAAACAGCTACCCGACACCGTTTTATACGTTGCCTACGGGGAATTTTTGGCCGAACCTACGGGCTTGGATACCCCACATTAAATTCGGCCTTGTGCCACATCTGACACCGTGGAGCGGTTGGTAGATATCCTGCAGTTGGAGATTCATTGTGGAATTCACTTGATTCACTTCTAGCAGTTGACTAATTCTACGAGTCGCTGGCGAACCTTATGTCTGTTGTTCTTGTCCTAAGTATTAGCGTTCATTACCAACCTTCGTTTGATTATTCTATTCAATAGCTTGGCCTAGGTTACAACAGCTACACAATGGTGTAATTGTTAGAAAAATGAGGAGAAAAATCATGCATTTCAATATTACTCAATGATTTTGCCGATGTGACGTCAATCTTTTGGCTTTCTCCTATATTTTGGATAGAAGTCATTCCCATGTTCAAATTTAAATTTAATTTAAATCAAAGTGAAAAATTCTCAGTGGGGTCTATCCCACCTTTGAATAAAATGAAATATACTTATCCAAGTATTCTGGGTAATGTCGTTTCAAAATATATATTGTTATGGGGGTTTATTTTCAAAACCCTAGGATAAGTGCGATAACAAACAAACACACTCTTTGCGTCCTCTTTAGTTAGAACCAGTGACAGGATCCAAAGAGTGTGAGTTCAATACCCGGTTAAGGCAGGCAGTGGAGAACTTGGAGAGGGGAATTAACAGGAGATCACTGGGGTAGACTGTTCTGGTTCCACGAGCCATGTTTTGATGGATGTCAGTTATCGAAATAAAGGGTTCAGTTCGAAATTCCAACCACCTGAAAAAGGCCGGAGCGTACAACGGCCGAAACGTTGTGACAAATATGGCGACAAAGATGAGGACAATAGTCCGACTAATGTAAATACTGTACATAATACCTCATCTCAGAAATATAGACAGACTCAGATGTAAAGTTATTTTTATATTTCTCATTACTTTCTCGTAAAGAATCAGAAGTGAGATCTTTAATATCTGTCAAGATAAACACTGAAAAAAGAAAAACATTCAGTCGTTCGGCCAGAAAACTAGACTTGAGCACTCGATGAGTATCCATATGTTAAAGAAAGTCCTAGACTTCCACTAATGTGTCCCTAAAAATGTTTAACATGCTGTCCCCATGTGTTTTAGACACAATCAGATGACAGACATTTACTGTACTGATACACCAACAAAAATAATATTGATTCTTCAGGAGTTTGTAAACAAAGTATTGGAACGCTAGTCGATATCATTGGGAATTAGAATCAGAAAAATCTCAAATACACAGACCCAAAAGATTAGACGTTTCAGGCAACTCATTAGACGTTTCATACCACATTATACCTTTCACCCAAAACATTAGACTTTTCACCCAATAAATTCCCCGCTTACTCAAACGCAATACACGTTTCACCCAATTCTATTATAGGTTTCATCCAGCTCTATTACACGTGTCACCCAACTCTATTACACGTTACACCCAAGTGTATTATAGGTTTCACCCAACTCTTTTAGACGTTTCACCCAACTCTATTATAGGTTTCACCCAACTCTTTTACATATTTCACCCACCTCTATTGTAGGTTTCATCCAACGCTATTACATATTTTACCCATCTTTTTATAGGTTTCACCCAACTCTAATACACGTTTCATATATCTCTATTATAGCTTTCACACAACTCTATTGCACGTTTGATCAACCCCATTAATCGTTTCACCCAACTCTATTACATGTTTCAAACAACTCTATTACATGTTTCAAACAATTCTATTCCACGTTTAACCCAACTCTATCATAGTTTTCACTCAAATTTATTGCACGTTCCACCCAACTTCACCCAAATCTATTAAACGTTTCATCCATCTCTTTATAGGTTTCACCCAGCTCTATTACACGTTTCACCCAACTCTCTTACACGTTTCATCCAACTCTATTACACGTTTCACCTAACTCTTTTACATGTTTCACTCAACTCTATTATAGGTTTCACCCAACTCTTTTACACGTTTCAAACAACTCTATTAAACTTTTCATCCATCTGTTAATAGGTTTCACCCAACTCTCATACACGTTTCACGCAACTCTATCATAGGTTTCACCCAACTCTTTTACACATTTCACCCATCTCTTTAGAGGTTTCACCCAACTCTAATACACGTTTCATTCATCTCTATTATATGTTTCACACAACTCTATTGCACGTTTCACCCAACTCTATTACACGTTTCACCCAACTCTATTACACGTGTCACTCAAATCTATTACACGTTTCACTCAACTCTATTACACATTTCATTCAACCATATTACACGTTTCACACAACTCTATCATTGGTTTCACCCAACTGTATTGCACGTTTCATCCAACTCTATTACACGTTTCAGCCAACTGTATTGCACGTTTCACCCAACTTCATCCAACTCTATTACACGTTTCAAACAACTCTATTACACGTTTTACCCAACTCTATCATAGGTTTCAAACAACCCTATTAAACGTTTCAAACAACTTCACCCACCTCTTTTACATGTTTCACCCAACTCTATTATAGGTTTCACCCAACTCTAATATACGTTTCATCCATTTCTATTATAGGTTTAACCAAACTCTATTACACGTTTTACCCAACTCTCTCATAGCTTTCACCCAACTGTATTGACACGTTTCACCCAACTCTATTACACGTTTCACCCAATTCTATTATAGGTTTAACCCAGCTCTATTACACGTTTCACCCAATTTCATCCAACTATATTACACGTTTCACCCATCTCTATTATAGGTTTCAAACAACTCACTTGCACGTTTCACCCAACTCTATTACACGTTTCACCCAACTCTATTACACGTTTCACCCAACCCTTTTACACGTTTCACTCAACTCTATTACACGTTTCAGACAACCCTATTACACGTTTTACCCAACTCTATCATAGGTTTCACCAAACTGTATTGCACGTTTCACCCAACTCTATTACACGTTTCACACAACTCTGTTACACGTTTCACACATCTCTTAATAGGTTTCACCGAACTCTAATAGATGTTTCATCCATATCTATTACACGTTTCATCCAACTCTATTACACGTTTCCCCCAATTCTATTATAGGTTTAACCCAACTCTATTACACGTTTCACCCAAGTTTCATACAAGTTTCATGCAACTCTGTTACACGTTTCAAACAACTCTATCATAGGTTTCAGCCAACTGTATTGCACTTTTCACGCAACTCTGTTACACGTTTCACCCATCTCTATTACACCTTTCACCCAATTCTATTATAGGTTTAATCCAGCTCTGTTACACGTTTCACCCAACTCTCATACGCGTTTCATCCAACTCTATTACACGTTTCAAACAACTCTATTACACGTTTCACCCAAGTCTATCATAGGTTTCACCCAACTGTATGGACGTTTCACGCAACTGTATTACACGTTTCACCCAACTCTATTACACGTTTCAAACAAGTCTATTACACGTTTTACCCAACTCTCTCATAGGTTTCACCCAACTCTATTGCACGTTTCACCCAATTCTATTATAGGTTTAACCCAACTCTATTACACGTTTCACCCAATTCTATTATAGGTTTAACCCAACTCTATTACACGTTTCACCCAATTTCATCCAACTCTATTACACGTTTCACCCATCTCTTTATAGGTTTCACCCAACTCTAATACACGTTTCATTCATCTCTATTATAGGTTTCACACAACTCTCTTGCACGTTTCACCCAACTCTATTGCACGTTTCACCCAACCCTTTTACACGTTTCACCTAACTCTATTACTCGTTTCACCCAACCCTTTTACACGTTTCACTCAACTCTATTACACGTTTCAAACAACCCTATTACACGTTTTACCCAACTCTATCATAGGTTTCAACCAACTGTATTGCACGTTTCACCCAACTCTATTACACGTTTCACCCAACCCTATTACACGTTTCACACAACTCTGTTACACGTTTCACCCATCTCTTAATAGGTTTCACAGAACTCTAAGAGATGTTTCATCCATATTTATTAAGGGTTTCATCCAACTCTATTACACGTTTCCCTCAATTCTATTATATGTTTAACCCAACTCTATTACACGTTTCACCCAAGTTTCATACAAGTTTCATGCAAATCTATTACAAGTTTCACCCAACTCTATTACACGTTTCACCCAACTCTATTACACGTTTCACCAAATTCTATTATAGGTTTAATCCAGCTCTGTTAAACGTTTCACCCAACTCTCATACGCGTTTCATCCAACTCTGTTACACGTTCCAAACAATTCTATTACACGCTTCACCCAAGTCTATATTAGGTTTGACCCAACTGTATTCACGTTTCACCCAACTCTATTACACGTTTCAC
Source organism: Acanthosepion esculentum (assembly GCA_964036315.1). Taxonomy (NCBI): domain Eukaryota; kingdom Metazoa; phylum Mollusca; class Cephalopoda; order Sepiida; family Sepiidae; genus Acanthosepion; species Acanthosepion esculentum. Next base: position 4,997,267 of record OZ038481.1, read on the forward strand.
ACACCTCTTTTACGTGTTTCACCCAACTCTATTATAGGTTTCATCCAACTCTATTACACGTTTCACCCACCTCTTTTACGTGTTTCACCCAACTCTATTATAGGTTTCATCCAACTCTATTACACGTTTCACCCACCTCTTTTACGTGTTTCACCCAACTCTATTATAGGTTTCATCCAACTCTATTACACGTTGCACCCACCTCTTTTACGTGTTTCACCCAACTCTATTATAGGTTTCATCCAACTCTATTACACGTTTCACCCACCTCTTTTACGTGTTTCACCCAACTCTATTATAGGTTTCATCCAACTCTATTACACGTTGCACCCACCTCTTTTACGTGTTTCACCCAACTCTATTATAGGTTTCATCCAACTCTATTACACGTTTCCCCCACCTCTTTTACGTGTTTCACCCAACTCTATTATAGGTTTCATCCAACTCTATTACACGTTTCACCCACCTCTTTTACGTCTTTCACCCAACTCTATTATAGGTTTCATCCAACTCTATTACACGTTGCACCCACCTCTTTTACGTGTTTCACCCAACTCTATTATAGGTTTCATCCAACTCTATTACACGTTGCACCCACCTCTTTTACGTGTTTCACCCAACTCTATTATAGGTTTCATCCAACTCTATTACACGTTTCACCCACCTCTTTTACGTGTTTCACCCAACTCTATTATAGGTTTCATCCAATTCTATTACACGTTGCACCCACCTCTTTGACGTGTTTCACCCAACTCTATTATAGGTTTAATCCAACTCTATTACACGTTTCACCCACCTCTTTTACGTGTTTCACCCAACTCTATTATAGGTTTCATCCAACTCTATTACACGTTTCACCCACCTCTTTTACGTCTTTCACCCAACTCTATTATAGGTTTCATCCAACTCTATTACACGTTGCACCCACCTCTTTTACGTGTTTCACCCAACTCTATTATAGGTTTCATCCAACTCTATTACACGTTGCACCCACCTCTTTTACGTGTTTCACCCAACTCTATTATAGGTTTCATCCAACTCTATTACACGTTTCACCCACCTCTTTTACGTGTTTCACCCAACTCTATTATAGGTTTCATCCAACTCTATTACACGTTTCACCCACCTCTTTTACGTGTTTCACCCAACTCTATTATAGGTTTCATCCAACTCTATTACACGTTTCACCCACCTCTTTTACGTGTTTCACCCAACTCTATTATAGGTTTCATCCAACTCTATTACACGTTTCACCCACCTCTTTTACGTGTTTCACCCAACTCTATTATAGGTTTCATCCAACTCTATTACACGTTTCACCCACCTCTTTTACGTGTTTCACCCAACTCTATTATAGGTTTCATCCAACTCTATTACACGTTGCACCCACCTCTTTTACGTGTTTCACCCAACTCTATTATAGGTTTCATCCAACTCTATTACACGTTTCACCCACCTCTTTTACGTGTTTCACCCAACTCTATTATAGGTTTCATCCAACTCTATTACACGTTGCACCCACCTCTTTTACGTGTTTCACCCAACTCTATTATAGGTTTCATCCAACTCTATTACACGTTTCACCCACCTCTTTTACGTGTTTCACCCAACTCTATTATAGGTTTCATCCAACTCTATTACACGTTTCACCCACCTCTTTTACGTGTTTCACCCAACTCTATTATAGGTTTCATCCAACTCTATTACACGTTTCACCCACCTCTTTTACGTGTTTCACCCAACTCGATTATAGGTTTCATCCAACTCTATTACACGTTGCACCCACCTCTTTTACGTGTTTCACCCAACTCTATTATAGGTTTCATCCAACTCTATTACACGTTGCACCCACCTCTTTTACGTGTTTCACCCAACTCTATTATAGGTTTCATCCAACTCTATTACACGTTTCACCCACCTCTTTTACGTGTTTCACCCAACTCTATTATAGGTTTCATCCAACTCTATTACACGTTTCACCCACCTCTTTTACGTGTTTCACCCAACTCTATTATAGGTTTCATCCAACTCTATTACACGTTGCACCCACCTCTTTTACGTGTTTCACCCAACTCTATTATAGGTTTCATCCAACTCTATTACACGTTTCACCCACCTCTTTTACGTGTTTCACCCAACTCTATTATTGGTTTCATCCAACTCTATTACACGTTTCACCCACCTCTTTTACGTGTTTCACCCAACTCTATTATAGGTTTCATCCAACTCTATTACACGTTTCACCCACCTCTTTTACGTGTTTCACCCAACTCTATTATAGGTTTCATCCAACTCTATTACACGTTTCACCCACCTCTTTTACGTGTTTCACCCAACTCTATTATAGGTTTCATCCAACTCTATTACACGTTTCACCCACCTCTTTTACGTGTTTCACCCAACTCTATTATAGGTTTCATCCAACTCTATTACACGTTGCACCCACCTCTTTTACGTGTTTCACCCAACTCTATTATAGGTTTCATCCAACTCTATTACACGTTTCACCCACCTCTTTTACGTGTTTCACCCAACTCTATTATAGGTTTCATCCAACTCTATTACACGTTTCACCCACCTCTTTTACGTGTTTCACCCAACTCTATTATAGGTTTCATCCAACTCTATTACACGTTTCACCCACCTCTTTTACGTGTTTCACCCAACTCTATTATAGGTTTCATCCAACTCTATTACACGTTTCACCCACCTCTTTTACGTGTTTCACCCAACTCTATTATAGGTTTCATCCAACTCTATTACACGTTGCACCCACCTCTTTTACGTGTTTCACCCAACTCTATTATAGGTTTCATCCAACTCTATTACACGTTTCACCCACCTCTTTTACGTGTTTCACCCAACTCTATTATAGGTTTCATCCAACTCTATTACACGTTTCACCCACCTCTTTTACGTGTTTCACCCAACTCTATTATAGGTTTCATCCAACTCTATTACACGTTTCACCCACCTCTTTTACGTGTTTCACCCAACTCTATTATAGGTTTCATCCAACTCTATTACACGTTTCACCCACCTCTTTTACGTGTTTCACCCAACTCTATTATAGGTTTCATCCAACTCTATTACACGTTGCACCCACCTCTTTTACGTGTTTCACCCAACTCTATTATAGGTTTCATCCAACTCTATTACACGTTTCACCCAACTCTCATACGCATTTCACGCAACTCTCTTATACTTTTCAAACAACTCTATTACACGTTTTACCCAACTCTATCATAGGTTTCACCCAACCCTTTTACACGTTTCACTCAACTCTATTACACGTTTCAAACAACTCTATTACACGTTTTACCCAACTCTATCATAGGTTTCACCCAACCCTTTTACACGTTTTACTCAACTCTATTACACTTTTCAAACAACCCTATTACACGTTTTACCCAACTCTATCATAGGTTTCACCCAACTGTATTGCACGTTTCACCCAACTCTATTATAGAATTCACCCAACTCAATTGCACGTTTCACCCAACATAAACCGATGGAAGCTACTTCACTCTTCAAGCAGGTTTTAAATTCAATGATTCTTCCTACCTCAAAGCAAAAAATATCCCTACCAACTCTGCTATTAAATCCATAATTGGAGGGAGAGATTCACCCAACTCAGTTACACATTTCACCCATCTCTATTACACGTAAACTCATTACATGTTTCACGTGTAAAATAAAGCTGCAAGTCTTCATCTTTGCGTTTGTACCTGGAAACAAGTTTTTTTCTAATTGTCCTGTCCTTTCATGGCTCACCAGAACGCTCTATATGTTTTTGTTTGTAGCAGTGTTTGTCTTTTTGATAACCTTCTCCGCCCCCGTCCTGCCATTTATACAAGTTTATTCGTTAGGTAGGCTATTCACTGTTTACAGATGATAAAATAGCTTGATCAAAATTCTTAAAATATCTTTTTTATTTACATATATACGTGTGTCTTCACGAGTCCTGTAGTCTGGGAGGGTCGTTAGTGAATCACGTGTAGTAAATCTATAGCAGCAGTGGGTGTGTCTAGGGCAATATATCCTGATGGAGGCCACTTCACTCTTCAAGCTGCTTTTAAATTCAAAGATTCTTCCCGCCTCAAAGCAAAAAAAGAATCCCTACCAACTCTGCTATTAAACCCATAGTTGGGGGAGAGATTAATTATTTTCAAAGTGAATGCAACGCAGGCGACTGTAATTCGAAATCGGTTCGCTGAATTCTCTTTCCGAATCGTTAACCGGTAACTCACTCGCAAAAGCCAATTCTTTATTTCCGTCCATTTGTGTTTTATTTGTTTGTCTTAATTTCTGTAACTTGAAAACTAAAAAGTTAAGTCTTCCCAAAATCAAAAATTTGGTTTGCAAAGAATCGTATAAGTTTTCCATGCCAAATGCTGAAATATTCCTTGCTGCCAACACGATAAAGATATTCGATGCTCCAGACTGTTGGAGTTTTTGGGTACCTTGGTCTACTAGTGAGCCAGCCAAAATGAGCTGACTCATTTTATAGTTCACCAATCAGAAGGCTCAAAATATTCAATACGACGTGTATAAAGCCCGCCATGTTTTTTTTCCGGAATATTCACTGCCAGCTCTTGATATCGAAGACTGAAGAATTACGGAACAGCTGCTGGTGGTATGGCGATATAGTCAGATTCAGTAGAGTGTCTGACTCGTGAGTGTTAATCTTTAATGTTGTTTCATTGAACAGATTACGTACTGCGCTGGATTCTATATTCATAGACTATAGCGAACATGGTCAACACACACGCCATGTTAATTGCAGTTTTAACGACGACGGACACTCTAACCACATAAGTACATAAGTAAAACACGGCGAGAAAAACAACTTTTAATTAACTACAAAATACCATAAATAAAATAATGCCTTCTAATTCGAGCTGTTTTTGATGGGTTGATTTGCTCATATCAAAATCTCTATGGGTTATTTAATGATGAAATCTTAATATTTACAGAATTTACATTGTTCGGACTGTTGTCAAAATCTTTATTGTCATATTCACGATGTTTCGGTTGTTGTACGCTCCGGCCTTCTTCAGGTGATTGGAATTTCGAACCGAATCCTTTATTTCGTCCACTGTGATAGATTGTTCTATTTCCACGTGCCATACCTTTTTCTGAATATCTCAGTTTTCAGTTATTTCCCTATAGTAACCTCAACCCTCCAAGTTTTTGTTCACCTCAGCTGTGACCTGGTATTGAACTCACAACCCTTTGAGTCAAATCACTGGATTACTTCAACCAGCGCTTTTATCCAGCAGTCCGAACAGTGTAAATAGTTACAATTCTTCATCTTAGAAATATTGACAGATGTCCAAATATAAATGTATTGTTGGTAATTTTACTATAAATATATAGTCTTGGTAATTTTTATGTAAAAACGAATCGCTGATATTTTTACTAAAAAAATATACTTACATACTTTCACAGTGTTTCGTTTTTTGGAGGGGGTTCACAATTTGCCCATAACTGTGAATCTAGCAGGTGCTACCACCTCGGATCAGATTGTACCTGAGAGCAACATCAATTAAGAGGTGGATCAATGCTCCCCAAAATCTCCACTCTCCCGATCGGAAGCCTTGCTGCCGGGTGTAGTTTATCGTCATTCCCAGGACTAAACTGAGAGCGCTTACTAATTCTGAAACAGACGTTGCGATTAACTCACTCGGTTGGCACAAGTTGATACTCACTGCACGGACTAAGCTTGCTCAAAATTAATCCTGCAGGAGACACTCAAATACTAAGTTGAGTTTTATCTGGCACAAGGCTATAGTTTTGTAGCACCGAGTGCTGATCTACACAGGCTAATTTGTCTGCTTACCACAAGCAGATTGTGATTATTATTTACCGTATTGTTTCAATCACTTGTTTAGGAATATCATGTTAGTTTGATTTGTTTTGTTTTACGGCATATCAACCTCAACGGGTTATTTAATGCCGACAAAATTTTTATTGCTGGTAATATTTTGTTTCGTCATAAATCTATTTCTGGTAATATTTTTTCCTTCAAAAATGTATTGCTGGTAATATTTTTTTCCAAAAAAGTATTACTGGTAATAATTTTATCCTCAAAAATGTATTGTTGGTGAATTTTTTTCAAAAACGTATTGTTGATAATAGCATTTCTTTCTCAAAAATATATTCAGTATCTGTATATATTTCTGAGATGAGGTATTATGTACACTATTTACATTATTCGGACTATTGTCCTCATCTTTGGCGCCTTATTTATTACAACGTTTCGGCCGTTGTACGCTCCGGCCTTCTTCAGGTGGTTGGAATGTCAAACTGAATCCTTTATTTCGCTCACTGGGGTAGACTGTTCTAGTTCCACGTGCCATGGCACAGTGGATAAAGACGTTGGTTAGATCCTGTGACAGGACCCAGAGAGTGTAAGTTCAATACCCAGTTAAGGCACTGGAGAACTTGGAGAGGGGAATTAACAGGACATAACTGATAACTGGCATGCATTAGACATGGCACGTGGAACTAGAAAAAGTCTACCCCAGTGAGCGAAATAAAGGGTTCATTTCAACATTCCAACCACCCGAAGAAGACCGGAGAGTACAACGGGCGAAACGTTGTTTAAATATGGCAATCAAGATGAGGACAATAGTCCGAATAATGAAAATAGTGTCAAAAATATATTGCTGGTAATAATTTTTTACAAAGTATTTCTGGTATTAAAACCTATTTTTACACTTTAATAGTGTTTTTACTCCAGTTTTGGAGTTCACTATTTTCCCAAACCTGGGACCCTAACAGGTGCTACCACCTCGGGTCAAGGCGGACCTGGGAACAGCAGCAATTAAGAGGTGGTTCAACGCTCCTCAAAACCTCCTAATCAGAGGCCTTGCTGCTGGACGTAGATTATCGTCTTACCCAGGACGCGGATGTAGTTTATCGTCCTACCCAGGACGGTAGGAATATCATGTCCACTCACTCATACAAAGGAGATTCATAATATTATTAGATAAATAAATTGAACAAAGTTAATGTTGACATATGATTTTTGCCAAAAATTATAATAAAGAAATACAGAGATAGATTTGGGGTCTACTGTGCACGAAAATGTAACTGAAATATACTTGTAAAACCGTAGCTAGTTTTTTTTGTTTTTTTTTATCTTTCCTGGGATTTTCAGATATGTACTACTTTATAGGTTCATATCGTGTTCTGCTTGTTTACAGTAAGTTTTATGCGCAAAAGAATATTAAATTTCGAACTGAATCTTTTAATTACTCTACGGAGGAAGATTAATCTACTAGAATAAATAAAGGGTTCATTCTCTGAAGGTTACAAAGCTCGATAGAAACTTGAAGAAGGCCGGAGAGCGTAACGGACAAAACGTTATAATTACAACAACAGGGGTGAGAAAATTAGTGAGGATGTAAATTTAAATGTAAATGTAAAGCTGATCTCAAAAATGACCAAAGATCTGTTGTTAACTGGGGCAAGGAATGGCTTCTTTATTCGTACGCCTCCAAAACGAAATTGCTGTCATTTAAGCGCCTGAGATAATCAGTTTTGCTTTCTATCAGAATGGCTGATGCTAACCTCCTGGAGAGTGGCTCTCAGACTAACGTTTTCCGCTGACATGAAGTGAAAAGATTATACGAAAGGAATTTCAGGGTAATTCATATTTTCCCGTCAGAATATATCTTACATATTTATAAGTCTACCATTCATCCATGCTTTAAATATTGTTGCAACATTTGGTTTGGTGCTCCTGCTATAGAGCCTTAATACAGTCTAAAGAACAATCTGCAATATTATTGGTTTTGACCTGGCATCTCTGCTTCAGCCATTTTTTCACCGACGTAACGTAGCCTCCCTGTGGTTTTTCTATAAATATTTTCATGATAATTGTTCTGATGAACTTTCCTCTAAAGTTAAGTTTCCAGTTAACTTAGCTAGGGTATGTATGCTCATTTGGCCCCCTTTTATTTCTGTCCCTATTTTTTCTTTAAGTTTAATTCCCCATCCCCTCCCTCGTTAGGTGGTTAGTGATGTCAGTTCGCAGGTAGGATGCAGGGCGCCTTTCGTTTCGTGTGAGTGTTTTCGTATTTGTTGTTGTGTCTGAATGAGTGCGTGTCAGTATGTGTGCTTGGGATGAATGAATGTTCTATAATATTATAGTCCCGCATTGATTTCGGCCAGTGAACTGGTATTTCTGCCACATTTAGTGATTGTCGGGGGTTTTATTACTAATATTATTTTTCTTTAGTTTCTTGTAAATATTTTGTATTCATATTGTAAATACTCATTGGGGTTAGTTTTTAAAAATTGTTATTTTATTCCCCTCCCCCCACAGACATTGAATTGTAAATATGTGGACTAGTTAGTATTTTCATAGAGACAGTGAGGTATTATGGTGGTTGTAGTAAGAAAGGTACGTATGAATGTGGTGTTTTGGTGGAAGGAATATTGTTCGTACGATTGGGTCAGTGTTTGCGGCTAGCTAAGTTATCTTTAAGACAGAAGAAGACCGTCCTTTTCCCCAATCTCCTCTTCGACCTTGTGCCATATTTCTGTATTTTCGCAGAATAAATATCACTTTCCTCTAAAGTACCCAGATTTTATTAATTTAAGCGCAGTACTAGATTGGCGGAAAGGTCTCATTTTACACTTGAAATGGCTAGATGTAACCATAACTTCTACGCGAATAGTTTTTTTTAATCGCACTTCTCTCTTGTGGAACTATTATCTGGCTTATCTACAAAAATTTAAATGCAATATCAATCATTAATTTCTGTTTTCTTAATCCCAGTTTATTGTTCTCTCTCCTTAATACGGGTATTTCTCATCTTCTCTAACACTAAGTAACCTTTTTGTGTTTTAGTGGCTTTATTGCCTTGTTGGGGGGGGGAATGTTTAATAAGAAATAATGTAAATAAATTAATCTCTTTCATATAATCTTTTAATGTTTCGTGCGATTATTTTGCCTTGATTTTTAACGGGTGTTCCCTGCAGGAGACCCAGTGCCAAACACACATCAAGCGGAACTCGTTCATAGGGTCCCTCACTAAAGATGCTGGGAAAATATTCGGTCCTTTGTACTCCTTCCGTAAGTACTTGACTCTTCTGCGATCCTCTACATTTACAAGAGCCAGATCAGACCGAAAAAAGGATATTGCTGCCATATATAGGAAATACCTGCCCAGTCTTTACTTACCAGTCTCGATAGAGTCGAAAATCGTCTACGCCTAATTGTGGCTGACGAATTATTTTCAACAATTCCTTTATAACAGAAACTTCGCAAGCCTCTTGCTGCTCGATCGCTATTTCCATGGAAAGTGCCCAGACGAACCACACTCCTTAATTCAACAAGTTCCAACCTTTACCCCAAAGACCCACCATGCCCCGCCCATTGCATCGAACCACCCTTATTCCCTTTGTATTCCATTGCGGTGATATAAATTCCACTCGAGCAGGTTACTCCCACGAACCACTGCTTTGTGGAACCGACTCTCATGAGGATGCTTTCTTGATTACTACTATCTTAAGCTGTTCAAGTCAACCGCCATCTTCCCCAAATATCTCCATAAACTGTCCCTCTTACTCTGTAACTCGCAAACTCGAGTTGCTCTTGGGACTTGTACAAAGAGAACATCAGTTAAAATTTTTAAAAAAATACCTTGTATTCAATACACTAGGGTAGATTGGTTTCATGCCGCTGTCTATGACGAGAAAAATAACTCATAGTAGTAATTTTCTTTCATCTTTTTCTTAACTCTATCCTTCCCTTGTTCGTTCCGCTGTAGAAGACTGTATAGAATCCAAAGACTGATACCGGGATTGAACTGAAAACCCCTAGGTTAACTGCAACGTATAGCTACATATAACCTTTAGAATAAATCATTACATAATAATCATTTTCCATCATTGAAAATTCAGTTAGCAATTTTAGTTTGTCGCTTTTTATATAAAATGTAAATGCCGAATCTTCTCTCTTCATTGTGACGCGATGCTGGCAAATATTCCCTACCAGGAATCAAATCTGTTAAGTACAAGTCAATGTAAACATCCGTTTTTATTATAAAAGAAAATGCAGTCAAAAAATTTTTAAAAATAAATCATTATCTTCAAAACTTAATCTCTGATTTAACAACGAGCTGATATATACATGTATTTTTTCTCCTTTCTTTCAGTGCTTAGATTTAGGCGACATTGGAAGAACGTGATTTCTTTTTGATGAATCAACGCTGACAGGATTGTGATTAATCAAGTCTTCGGTAACGGAAGACATTTTTTTACACCTTATATATTAGTCGCTTGAATAATTACATTCACTCGCGAAACACAGTCACAGACGTCGAATTCTTATCTACCAGATACCATGATTCGTTTAATAGTAGTACAATAAATGGCGTAAAGCAACTGTACAAAGGTCTAATGAGTTTTCAGTCGGGCGAACCACAAAGTAAATTGATTCACTCGATGAATTTATAAATTAGGAATCTGGATTTAGAAATGGTTTATTTAGACTTTCAGAATCTTTAAATTTACTCGGAGAACGGAGTCATCTTTGTTGCTTTGAGAAAGTGTTTATATCGCTCAACCCTTGGTAAATATATTTTACTAATTTAACTATTAACTATAGAGAGCTGACTGTCTAGTTGATAAGATGTTTGATATCAATAGGTATTTGAAATATTTTGTCTGACGTAACACTTACATAAATTACATGATTCTTGAACTGAGTAAGCGCTATGATTCGAGTAAGTGTTAAAATGGAAAAAAATGATCAATTTTGCTGACTCAAAAAAAAACAAGATTTTTAACGAAATTTTCGGAAATATAAAAAATGATTAAAAAATACCACAAAAATACTTTGATCTTTCCTCTTAATAATAACATGAACATTTAGACGATAAAATTTTGTTTTCGTCAAGTTTGGAGTCTTTTTCATCATGCTATGCTCTTTTTGCTTACATTTCCTGGAGGTACCTATAGTTAGCTAGTGACCCTGGTAGATTCCATATTTTCATAAGACCCGACAAACGTTGGCCACACTTAAAATTTAGGCTAAAAATTAGTAAATTTATATTAAATATGGCCACAACTAAGTCTTGAATCATGGATTATTTCAATAGCAACAATTCAAAACTATCCAACTTATAATCTTTGATATGGAGTCTCACATGTTAGGCATTTAAATTCTCTTTTTAGTAGACGGATGTTGGGATTACTTTATTTCATTAAGTTTATTCTAATAAAATAAAAACGTGAGCTGTTATTTAATTAAGTTTTTAGAAGAGCTTTTTATCTGGATATTTGGAATGTTCAAAGCTTTGGCTCTGTTGAGCTATCTTTAAAATTCGCTAATCTTCAAAGGATTTACGAGGAAAGTTTAATTTTTTCTCACTGGAAATATATTTGCGTTTACAATTTTCTGATATTTCTTAAATGTAAGTGGATGAAAGAGAGTAAACGGGTCTAAACATTATCTCAAAAATAATAAAGATGAGGACATTAGTTTAAAGATTCTACTATGTGTCGTATACTTTCAGGACGTTGGCGTTTATGGTCCTCCACAAGTTCCTGTCCTTTGTAGCTCTTAATAAATGTTGTCTTTTTGTTTTGTCACCTAAATCTTGTGCCGTCATAAATTTACTCAAGCTCTTTCTTCTTCTTCTTCTTCTTCTTCTTCTTCTTCTTCTTCTATGAGCCGTGTCCCTTCAGGACGTTGGTGATCATGTCTCTCCACAATTTCCTGTCCTTTGTAGCTCTTAATAAATGTTGTCTTTTTGTTTTGTCACCTAAATCTTGTGCCGTCATAAATTTACTCAAGCTCTTTCTTCTTCATCTTCGTAGCTCTTAATATATTTTGTCTCTTTGTTATATCTCCTAATCTTGCTTCCGCTATTTATTTACTGAAGCTCTCAAGGTAGGTTATGCGTTCTTTTCCCCTGCCTCTCTTGCCTTTAATCTGAGTATCAAATTTCCTAAGCCCTCTTTCCTCATTATGCGCTCTATAATTTTCAACAATCTCTTCCTGATGTTAAGTATGTGTCCTTTTTGTTTCCATTTTCTCTAAAACTCCGTCGTTGCTCACGTCTTTAATCCACAGTATTCTCAGCATCTTTCTGTAGAAACACCTTTCTGTTGTTTCAAGTCTATTCTTCATCGGTGAGAAGATTGTCCATCATTCAGTGCTGTATTGAACTGATATAACAGTTCAGTATTCTTTTCTTTCTTAAAAATCCCCTTAAGTTTTCGTGCCATCGAAGTATCAGATGCCTTTACTTTTTTCTTTCCACGACACAGCGAGGTGCTAGTTATTGCTAAAACAGGTCAATGCGTTCTGTAATCTCCAACAAAGATGTCTCTGTATTCTTTGTGATGTTTTCACATGACGTTTTATGCAGCTGACAGCATCCAAAGAATTCTCTCTTCTTAATTTCGGGCTGGGATTCTTAGATGCTTGTCCATTGAAGCCAAAGATATTTCACAACGCCCGCATCTGAGGAATTAGACTTCGCTTGAATAAATCCGCAAATCTTTTTTAATTTCCACACATATCCCACCGCAACACATGCTAATAATATTGATTTTAAAACGATGGGATGCTGGTCAAGATTAAAAGCAAGCATCTTAATCCGACACAACTTTTCTACATATCTCAATATCTCGATCAATACTTATTTGATCATCACTCTCAGTGCATTCTTTCTGGGGTTTATCGGCAGCGAAACAAAAAACGATCACAGTTAGTGACTCCTGGGGGCTAAAGTTTCATGTCAAATCTTCTGATAGTTGTCAGTTTCTACCATACTCGTACAGTAATATCTGTCAAAAAAACACCCCTTCGACGCAGTAAAAAGGGGGGGGGGCATAAGAGAGCAGCAGCAGTCTGGTAAGCTTTGCAAAAGGATTCCTCCTCTTGCGACCCGCTCCAACTAGGTCTAGTAACTGAGAAGAAAAAAAAGTAATAATCTTTCAGCACGACAATTAACTAGTCACGCGTCGGCTGGTAGAGAAAAAAAAGGTATTGTGAGAGTACGAAGGACGATTTTTATAAGGAGGCTAACCGCTTCCCACAATCCTCCTCCTACCAAGACCATAAGTATCAATTGGCCACTTGCTTCTAGTTTAGCTGGACACAATTCCCCCGAGGCTGAAGCAACCCGTCCGTAAGTCCACCCACTCTCTCTTCCTCTTTCCTTTTCTTCACATACCGTCAAGATTTCCTTCTTTAAAATTGGCTGCCAAAAGAATTGGGTTAGTCAACATGTTCATGCTTGATATTAACTATCAACAGAAGTGTGTAATTATTAATAATATTTTAAAAAAATATTTATTTTGCGACGGTTGTCGCAAAACAGTCAAAACTGACAAAATTTCATTTATTGTTCATTCATTTAACCGTGGAAGAAAATAAGCCATATTTTCGATATATTCTGCTTTTAGATTTTAAGAAAGATAAAATGCGATTGAAACACAAAATCTTATATAGTTTTTGAAGAAGGGGATGTAATTTTTTGAATATGTTAAAAGTTTCTTGCTATGTTATGTGTTGGAGATTTATCGACAATTTACTTTGAATGCGATCAATCCATGAGATTAGATAAGAATAGTTACCACGCGACGTGAAAGGAAATATACACAAAATATCCGAATCATGCGATGAAAATTATTTGCAAAAACTCGGTCATGTTAGTCGCTTTGATGTGTGGCTTCCACGTACGTTAAAAGGGAAAACCTATTTAGCTATATTTTCGTATGTGATTAATTAAAAGGGGTGAAATTTTCTGACAGGTGATGAACTGCGACGCTAGTGGAATAAGAGACAGAAGCACCACTGACTGTAGAAATTTTAGTTTTCGTCCAAAGATTGTGATGCTGCATATAATGGCACTCGTAACAAATCATCAATTAAAAGCTACTTCCAAGCAAGCATTAATTCGAGTAATTAATGACTCCGATGAGAACAGTTAAAAAAATGAGGTCTGGCATTCATAGTTAATCAAATAAATGTTACAACCAGGAATCTTCATTTGTCCGTGATCATGGGCAGTTATTAAACTTTTATACGACAATTTATTATGGTCTTGTTATGGGTCCTTACCTATAACAACAGAATTAACTCTTCCTAACACTATGTATACTACGCCTCTCAAGAGAGAGGGACGAATCGAGTCGAGCCGCGGTCTCTGACAGTGCGCGACTCCTGTCCAACTCTCTGCTTTGGCAGAGAGGAACCCGGACGAGGCTTTGCCGAAGGGAAGAGTTTCGTCCGGGGTGGTAGACAAGCCCTGAACCCGTTTATACGGTTTCTTAAGGGAGTATTTTTGGCCGAGCTTACGGGCTCGGATAAACCCACGTTAAACTCGGCCTTGTGCCACATACTTTCCTCGTGGGGGGACTGTTAAATATCGAATCGAGTCGAGCCGATAGTAGATCACTCCAAACCAGACTGACAGTCATACTAACAGTTTCCACATCTTGTATTATTATTTCGTGTAATATATCTTCGTTATTTCTACTCTTGTGTTCGTGTTGTTCTTCCTTGGTCCTAAACTGGACCATAACAGGTCTTGAGAATAAGTTTTTAATAAGCAAATAAATTGATACTCTAAAAGACTGTAAAAGTTAAGTATTGCCGCAAAATCAAAACGTCTTGCCTAGGACGAGCCTATGGAAATACCAGAATGACGTTAGAAGATCGTGAAACAAAGTAAATGTTTTGCAAAAACAAACGGCCTATTTCTGATACTAGACATAAGTAACCCTCTTTGCATTTTTTCTAAAAACCTCGTCGTTTCTCACTTGTTCACGAATTCCATGGAATCCTTATCATTCTTTTGTAGAACTACTTTTGTGTTGTTACAGGTTTCGCTTCTTTACTGGAATATAGAAGCTCCAATATTACATTACACTTCATCACACTTTGTTTTCATTGTAATTTTTCCTGTTTTCTTAATACTTTGCTTAACTTTTAGGATAGCATTTTTCTCTAATCAAATGCGCCTTAATATGTCATAACTTCCATTCTCTAAAAAAGTTTCATATATATTTATTTATTTTTTGTACTTGTTTAATTTTCATTTCTCCAATTTGTGATTCGCATTTTGAGCTGAGTTTTATTTTGGCTTTCAAACATACATTCTGTTTTCTTACAGTTGATGTCTTTTCTTTTCACTTTCCTTCACTGCATTCTGTAGCATTTCTTGTAGTTTTCTTTCTGTGTTTCCTATCACTACTATGCCATTTGCATATCTAATGTTAAGATTGTGACCGCCAAATATAAATCCTTGTGAGACTTCTAATTCTCTTAGGTGGGAGAAAACTCGCTAGTCACATTCAGTACTCCATCATCACCGAGCAACAACTGTATTTTCGTCTATCATAAGAAAGAAGTGTTCTCTCAAGGAGGGCTTCTTGCCTTGTACGTCTGTTGGGACTTCAGCTCACCTCAGACCTCAAGAGGAACTAGTATAGATGATTCATCGCTAAAGTGGCTGGACAGATTATCAGATCCCTGTACCTCTGCAGTAAGTACCTGACTCATCCAAGAGCCGAAAACGGAATACTGGTGCCATATTTAGGAAGGAGATGCATAGTCTTGATAGAGTCTAAAAGCGAAAGGTAAAACGATTAAGGGTATTTTTTTACGAAAGTGAAAATACTGGCCCAACTGGAATTTGAACCCAATACACTAATCTTACTTTTTCCCAACGATAAGCGCTGCGCCGGCCGCACCTCCCATCCTAGAATAAAGTCAACTCCAATAATCACACGCCCAAGCTTTATAATAGCTTTCAACATCACGTGTAATACATTTAATAATCTCACGTTCTCATTGGTTGCTGCTTTTCAACAGACATTGTGATATCAGCGTATCTTTTTCTGCACGGATTTACCAAGATTTCTTTCACCCGAAGAAAAGTCAACATGAGAGATTATAAGACAAGATGGCGTTGCGTCCGTCATTCATCTGGAGAAGAAATACATTCCTATCTATCTTGGGAATCTGTATTCGCAAACCCGTTTTTTTCTTCTAAAATGGAACACCGTCAATATGTGTGAGTAAGTAATTTGCAACTATCTCAGCCACCAGACAGGTCAACACATCAAGGTTTTTGGCTAATCAACATAAAAGGCTGCTAACAAGCATATTGAAACAACCGGAATTTGGAAGATGAATAATGAGAAAAGAAAGCTTGGCGAATATAACATTCATAGGGTAGATAGAAGTAAAGGTGATAGGCCACTAATGAAACCATTCCTCCACATAATTCTCGACTAATTAAAATCAGGCGAACCAAATATTAATTAGTCAGACGTCTTTGAAGCCCGATTTAGATATTCATGGAGAATTTTCCTACACAAAAAAACAATTTTCTGATTGCATTTGTATTCTTCTTGAATTTTAACTCTACGTGTGCCTTAAGAAATTAGTATATGTCTGATCTGTCATTTTAACACCATAGGCTCACTACTTTACCACCTATAATACCATCGTAAAAAATCACACCAACTCAAAGTTCTCAATCGCTGCCTATAAATTCATAGTTTGACAAAAATGAACTTTTAAAATATCTACTTTTTCTGGGGCACAGATCGGTAAGATAAAATATCCACTTTGTCACACCTTTTCCGGAAGCGTCCAGGTCGTCAATGGCCCTCTTTACAGTCCGCTATTCCTAACTTTTTACAATTTTCATTTTTCTTTATTTAACCATTTATTTGAAGTAAAACTTATTTAAGAGCTGTACCAATATCTTTTACCTACAATAACCTGCAAAACAAAAACAGAAAATACTTATCTATAAAGGTTAATCAATCAGAAAATGAATGATCTGTAAAACATTTAACAACATTATTTTTCAAGATTTATGCGCTATTTTTGCCTCAACCTGTATTTACTAAGTTTATTTCATATAAACCCAAATTTATGCGACATCACAGAATCGGTTGAATTCACTAAACATTATTCTTCGAAATGAGCTCGTTAATCACCACCCAACAGGGAAGCTTCCCACCAGTTATTTATTCAGATTTATCCAGCACAAATCTAAAGCACGAAGATTGATCCTCCAACCCAGTAGTAATAATCTGTTAGATGAGTTCATTGGCAGTTACCCGACTGTAAGTCTTCGTTGCGTTTAATTTGTTCTCTTCCAAATAAACACCCTTTTCTTGTATTCAGTGTTCGATAACGAATGTTTTTTATGAATCTCCGAATGAACATAAAACAAGTAACAGGCGAAATCAATGGACGATGGCCTCGTGGCTCCTCAAGTTGGATTCACTTTCATAAATTCGTTTCCGTAACCTGGAGTGCTGAGTTCAGTTTCTGGTTTAGTGCAATGGTCACAACGAGCAATTAAAGAACTGCAATGAAACATATGCTAGACATCGTTGAATATCAATAATTTCCTTTAAAATCGCGCAAAAAAGGAAGAGAAATTGTGTTAAAATATTTAGAGGAGAATTATCTTACCTTACTATTATTATATCTTACCTTATATATTATATTATATTACCTTATATATTACCTTAATTATTTTAACTTACTATTAAAACCAACAGGCTTTGCTATTTATATTCACAACGTTTCGATCGTTGTACCAGATGGCCTTTTTCAGGTGTCTCTTTTTGTACTGCGTAACCTTATCAAAATTTCAAACCAAACTTTTTTTTTAATACGCAAAAGTAAATAAGAGCCGTAAGTATTAACTGTTATAAAAAATATAGAATTATAATACAAAATAATCTACCTGTGTAGAGGTTTTGTTCAAAATTTTAAAAAAAGTTTAGCAAGCTCGATGACCAACAGCTGAAGAAGTCCGAGGTCTACAACGGCCGAAGCGTTACGAGTATAACAATCAAGATGAGGGTGCTGGTGTATTTTTTTAAAATTGTGTTCGCCCCGAGCAAGGCAACAAAGCCACTAAGACACAAGTGGTTACTGGGTGTGGAAAAAATTAGAAAGCAGAAACATTATTAAAAAACGAGAACGAAAACATGGTAAAGCATTTTAAAATAGAAATAGATTTTGAAAAATAATAAAGATCATTTTAATAGATGAGAGAAAAAGACGCTGATTAGAGTGAAACGCTGTCATGGTTTGATGAATTATCCAAACGAAAGTCCGCTTTCTAATAACAAGAAAAAATACTTGGCAGTAAATATAAATATAACCATCATTATTCTTTTAGATGTCCGGCTTTTTATTCTACCCGAATTGCTGAATTAAAATTTCGTTGCTAAAATATGCATTCAACCAATGAGACTAGTTTCATATTCTTCTTGTGTTTGTCAGCAATTTTCAGCTACTGTATCGCCTTCTTTCCTGTTATATTTCACATTCAGTAAACCTTCGGCTTTATTCATTATAATTCTCTTGTCCCCATTTTCATCCTTATCACGTCTAATACATTTCCTAGAGAATTCATATAATTTGTAAATATTTAAATTTCCTTATGATATTGAGACTCATAACATAAACCAGGTGAATTTTACTTGTGTTTTTTTTTTATCTAGTAGGCTTTATTCTTATAAATGACTGGCCTAAGAATATATTCCAATCATTAGTAACCAACTATACGGGATGATACAGAACTTTACAGATACACCTCCAAAACTCTGGAAGGCCAGGATCTAGCAGCGCATTTCTCCTCTGCCCTAGTCCATGTGACTCAATGAAGGAAGAACTGGCTTGTAAAATTCAATACGGCAAAAACCTCACTAGTAATGTCCCACCATCAGGGAACAGACACCCAACTTTCACCTATCATGATGGACGGGTATTCTCTCAAGGAAGTTCTTTCTCTTAAACATATGTTGGTCTCAAACTCTCTCCAGACCTCAAGTAGGACTCATATCAGTCAGTTATGTGCCATGCGTGATAAACGCTTAGGCGATCATGGATCTTTCGATACATGACTGACGAGGCAGTTTTTTCTCGCAGTAGGTTACCATTTATTTCTGCAGTAGACCAGTGGCCATCTAATACTATAGAACACGATATGTCCTGCTATTTATCCATAGCTGGGGGGAGAGGAAGAGGATTCACACCTTTCGCAAGGGTATTAGCACGTAAGTGAATGTAGTGGATTCGACAGGAATTCGAACTCGGATCTCCGATTCTTCAATCCGAGCCGCTATCCATTACTCCTGTTTTATACAGAGATTATGTATATACAAAAAAGAAAAAGATATAGAAAGAGAACCACTCAAAAAGTTAGAAAGAAAAACATAACTTGTTTTGTGTGTTTTTTTTTGTGTTTTTTTTAGTTTTCACGCTGGGAATAGCCCGAGGGCCACTCAAGGTAGAGATTTACAGATTAAGATGCACAGAGTTTTGAATTCAGAGTTGTCCTCCTAGACCAGTTGCCATCCAAGGCTATAGAACCCAGTCTGCCCTGTCCTGGGAAGAAGAGGATTCACACCTTTCCCAAGGGTATTAGCACGTAAGTGAACGTTATGGATTCGACTGAAATTCGAACTCGGCTCTCTGATTCCTCAATCCGAGCCGTTATCTACTACTACACCGTGCCTCCCGGAACTCATATACCCGACCTAACTGTGCTGGAAAAATAGTAAAAGTTCATCGTGCTGTTTTAATGTCTCTGACACACTTGCTTTTCGTGATAGAGTCCAAAAGCGTCTATATGGCCTTGTGGGATCATTTCCCACTCTACAGCACGTTTCCCAGAGATAAACTTTGCGGGCCTCTCGCTGATCTATCGCTACTTCCATAACATGTGATCTAATCAGCTACATTCCTTAGTCCCATCACCTCTGAGCTTTACAACTGAGACCCGCCATGCCACGCCCATAAGAGTGAATCATCCCCATTCCCTTCGTATTCCATTAGTAAGGAGGAAGACTACAGACAAGAAGTTTTTCCAATCACTACAACCTACGCTTAACCGTTTTCGTTTTTTTTCTGCATATCACAATGAACTTTACTTCTTGCCCTTTCTTATTCTCATACAACACCAATAGTAACGCTCTAGCTTGAGATACTCTTGAGCTTTGTCTTGGGTGAAAATCAGTATAAAAAAAGAAAAATATATAAACATTGGGAAAAGAAACAATGAAGAACAAATCAGCGAAACTCTTTTCGCAGATTCCACTCCAATCAATAAATTTCTTTGGACTGATAACATCATAGATATAAATATATGAAAAAAAATGCAAATTAAAATTGTTATATACACCTTTGTGCAAATTAAATGAAACAACCGCTTTAGTTTCCTTTCTTTCAGCATACAGTCAGTTTTATTCTCACTGGAGTGACAGGGTGTAATTGATTTC
>OZ038481.1:5022558-5045715 GCA_964036315.1 Acanthosepion esculentum
ACTATTACTAAAAAAAATTAGAGATCTTCCTTAGTGGATGACCTCGGAATAATAAATGATGTTACCGAGATACATTACCCTTTTAATTCGTTTAAAAGAACTGCTCAGAAAGAAAATTACAATTTAAAAAAAATAAGCGCTACTGAAATTAACAATTCTGCACACTCACCTAGTTGGCATGGAGCCCCACGCGGTTGAGAGATTTGGGGTAGGAAGAATCAGCCTTGTCGATTATTATAATTGATGATTGACAGTAGGTAGAAAAAAGTATAAAGCAGAAAAAGCAAAAAACGTTGCTGAAACTAGCCCTTTTCGGGCTCCAACCTAGTCGGAGGTTCCTGTCTTGTACGCGCCACACCAGCCATGCAGATACACGACGTCCATTATTAAATGATCACTGACAAAGTAATGACAGTTTTAAAATAATTTTAAAACAAATGACAGGTGACCATAAAACAATGCTGAAAAATGGCAGAGGTCACAACGAGGCCCCAAAAAACGCACCCTCAATGGGGCATTTCAGGGTTAAAGCGCGTCGGCCCTGGTTACCGTCACAGATTCTAGAGGAGTTGAACAAGTATAATTTCCACAACAATTGTTGACAATAGACAAAAAATTGAACACAGCATTTTCTTCTGCAGATTCTGTGATAAATATCCAGAAACAATTGACCATCTTGTATCAGGTTGCACGGTATTGGCACCCGCTGAATCTAAAACACGGCACGACAGAGTGGGCCAATATCTGCACTGGAAAATCTGCAATACTTACGGAAAGGAAACTGCAAGAAATTGGTATGAACACCACGCAGACCCGGTTATGGGGATAGGATCTGAACCAATTTTATGGGATTTTACAATACACACAAACAGAACAATAAAAGCTAATCGCCCTGACATAGTGATTAGAGACGACAAATATAACATTTATCTTCTCATTGCAATGTATCTTTTAAAGAAAAACTATCAAATTACAAGGGCCTTGAAATTGGAGTCTCAAAAATGTGGCACACGAGGATATGAAGAATTCAAGTTGTAGTTGGATCCTTCAGATCGATTGAAAAATGTTTCAATAGACTCATTGAAGGGATTTCTGGTAGCCGATGCCTTAATAAATACAAAGAATTGTACTCACAATTACAGCCCAAACTTTACGAAGGGCTTTATCTATGTAAAACAGGTGCGATTTTAGCTTTTTTTTCCTCAACAAATGCTCAGTGGCAAATGTCATGATGCAATTTCTCACCTTAGGTCTCTTGGCGGGAACCAAAAAGAAATGAGTAGACACTAGAAATCAAAGGAAATAATAATACTAATAATAATAATAATAATAATAATAATAATAATAAGAAGAAGAAGAAGAAGAAGAAGAAGAAGAAGAAGAAGAAGAAGAAGAAGAACCAAGCACACATACTGAAAACTTGTATTGACGCCAAATGCAAATTCTGTGATAAATATTCAGAAACAATTGTCCATCTTGTGTCAGGTTGCACCAACTGAATCTAAACTCGGCATGATAGAGTGGGTCATTGGAAAATATGCAACTTCTACAACAAAAAATAAAAATTGGTATTAACACGACCCAGACCCGGTTACAGACATAAGACCTGTAACAATTTTATTCGACCTTGCAAGACACACAGACAAGAACAATCGAAACTAATCAGCCAGACACGGGGATGAAAGACCACAAAAACACAATGGGCTTTATTATTGGCATGGCAGTCGCTGTAGATTGTAATATATCTTTGAAGATCTTCAAAAACCTATGAAAATACAAGGATCTTGAAATTGAAATCTAAAAAATATGGCACATGAGGACATCCATAGTTCCAGTTGTAATCGGGACCGTCAGATAGGAAAAGGTTCCGATAGACTCATTGAAGGGATTCCTGGTAGTCCATGACGTAGGGCTTTTTCTATGTAAAATGTGTGTGATCTTTGGTATTTGGGGGGTATTTTAAAAAGATGATCAGAGGAAAATGTCATGAAGCCATTTCTGAACTTAGGTCTCTGCTTGGGTCCAAGAATGAAATGAGGATACAACAGAAATCAAAGGAAATAAAATAATAATAATTACAAGAAATCCTTTTATTTATTTCGTGAAAATTCAGAATATGAGGTGGAAAAATATCAATTATAATACGAGACAATACAAGTGTAGACATTGTTTTGTGATGCTCATAGAAATACCTCGATGCAAATAGAATGTCTGAATATGAAGGGCATATTAAAGAGTTATTTAGAATTTATATAAATTCATCATCCATTTATGGGTCAATAGTTTTACACCAGGACATATTGTTCTGTGAATATTTCTCCTAACTGCACAATTCCCCTTACGCCTTTCGAAATTCATTAATTCCATCCAATGAAGCCATTTTAAATTCAATAATTATTTTCCTCATTAATTTCCTCACACGAAATCAGTTGAAAATTAATTTATGACTTTCGCTATTAATTTCCTCAACTCGTGCTATCTTCACCTCAATTATATATTTTCTTATTAATTTCCTTTAATGAAGCCATTTTCATCTTAATTATGTTTTTCCTAATAAATTTCTAATAAACACCATTTTCACCTCAATTATGACATCCTTTTATTAATTTCCTCTAATGAAGCTATTTTAAGTATCGTCGTGAGTTTCTTTATTATTTATTCGGTCAAGTTATCTCGGACATTCATGTGTCTATCACGCCAACCATCACGGTCCGACATTAATGTCGGAGGGTCATTAGGGAGGCATTCTCTGTCATAACATAGCTGCTCAATGTAAGAGGTTGCGGGGTGACAAAATCGTCTTGTTCAGTGGCTAGGTGTTCGGGGCAGTAGATCACTCGCGAGTTCTTGCTTATTTATTAATTTCCTTTAATCGTGCCATTTCACATCAGTTATATTTTTCCTTAATAATTTCCTTTAATAAAGTGTTTTTCATTTTAATTTCCTCAATGGAGCGATTTTATGATTACTCATGTCTATCTTTATTAATTTCATTTAATCGTGACATTTCACATCAGTTATATTTTTCCTTAATAATTTCCTTTAATAAAGTGTTTTTCATTTTAATTTCCTCAATGGAGCGATTTTATTACTCATGTCTGTCTTTATTAATTTCCTTTAATCGTGCCGTCAACACCTCAATTATATCTTTTCTTATTAATTTCCTTTAATCAAACTGTTTTCATTTCAATTATGTCTTGCTTTATAATTTCCTCTAATAGAACGATTTTAAACTTAATCATGCCTGTCTTTATTAATTCCCTTTAACTGTGCCTTCAACACCTCAATTATATTTGCCTTATTAATTTCCTTTAATGAAGACATTTTCAACTCAATTATATCTTTCCTTTTTAATTTCCTCTAATGGAGCGATTATAAACTTAATCGTGTCTGTTTTATTAATTTCATTTAATCGTCCCTTCTTCTGAATTTCATCTTTCCTTATTAATTTCCTTTAATGAAGCTATTTTCATCTCATTTATGTCTTTCTTTTTTAATTTCTTCTAATGGAGCGATTTTAAACTTAATCGTGTCTTCTTTTATTAATTTCCTCTAATTACACCATTTTTAATTATGTCTTTCTTTACTCATTTTTCATTTTTCCTGACGACATATTTGCGAAAAACAACATTCGACTGATTGCACAATCACTAAAGCACTGTATAAACTTCAAAAAGACTCCGAAGATTTTCTTTAACTTCGTGCAAAAGGCGTTTCTAGAAACTTTCTTATGTAACTAATATTTGTTGAAAAAAAGTAAAAAAAAAATGATAAGTCAATCACCAAAATAATGTCGATTAAAGAAATAAATGAAAGAAAATTGAATTTCCTCAACATCTTTACTCAGTGCAGACGCATTCTCAATTTTTTTCATCAGTTTTTCTGTAACGCTCAAACTATACAAAGCAATTATCGCACACCTCAACTCAAATACAATTTCATTTTTAGGTTCTTCTTATAAAAGAAAATGGTTGCCTATAAATGTTTGATTGGAACGAAGGTTATCACAACGGATCTCTTCAGCCTCACACCTAAAATAAAAGAGTTATCATTTTAAAAACAGCGTTCTTTTTATGGCGAGAAAAGGAAATTAACACAATTTTCAATATCAATATCCCTGAGGAATATTCATCAAAATATTAGTCGCTCGCCCCAGTGAAGCCACGTGATTAGATTTCTATTTCTCCATCGAATGGGAATGTCGGAAATAAGCGACGAATACTTTCGTTGGCAGCTACGACTTATCTTTTTTTTCTGTTCGGTGTTAATCGTGGTTTTGAAATTTAAAAAGGAACCATTTCTAATATTGGAGAGCTCTTTTGTGAGTGCGTGAGTCCGTGAGAGAGAGACAGAGAGGCAGAAAGAAAGAGAGAGACAGATAGACAGAAAGAGGAAAGACAGGTTGGACGATGTTTTGGTCTTTGTCAATAAGTATTCCATTCCCCTGAAGAAAAGGGGTTGCCTTAAGAGTTTCAAATATTTCAAGTGGGTCAACAAGCCGAGCGGATAATTGAAGTCGAAAGATTTATATATCTCTCTACAAAATTCCTAGCCCCCCCCCCCATCCTCCCTCTCTCTCTCTCTCTTTCTCTCTCGCTTCTCACACCAATCTCACTCTTATACATCTCTCTAATAATCACGCTATCCCCCCTTCTACACATATACTATGTCCGCTTTACCCCCTCTCTCTCTCTCTGCCTTTTCTAACCCCCTCTTTTCACTTCTTTCTATCTCTAATACTGTTATCTCTCTGTTTCTCTCAGCTCTCTCCTTGTCCTCCTCATTCCACCTGTATGATCATCCTTCCCATCTACACTCTCCCTCTCCTCACTCTCTTCCTATCTACACTCTCTTCCTATCTACACTCTCCCTCTCCTCACTCTCTTCCTATCTACACTCTCCCTCTCCTCACTCTCTTCCTATCTACACTCTCCCTCTCCTCACTCTCTTCCTATCTACACTCTCTTCCTATCTACACTCTCCCTCTCCTCACTCTCTTCCTATCTACACTCTCCCTCTCCTCACTCTCTTCCTATCTACACTCTCCCTCTCCTCACTCTCTTCCTATCTACACTCTCCCTCTCCTCACTCTCTTCCTATCTACACTCTCTTCCTATCTACACTCTCCCTCTCCTCACTCTCTTCCTATCTAAACTCTCCCTCTCCTCACTCTCTTCCTATCTAAACTCTCCCTCTCCTCACTCTCTTCCTATCTACACTCTCCCTCTCCTCACTCTCTTCCTATCTACACTCTCCCTCTCCTCACTCTCTTTCTATCTTCTCTCCATCTATACATACTCTGTCTCCTCTCGTTCTGTGCTTCCTATCTGAGAGAAAATCAGTAATACTGAAATCAGTTATAGCATAAAAGAGTGAGAGAGAGAGATCAAGCAAGAGAGAGAGGGTGGGAAGAAAGAGATAAAGAGGGGATAGAAAATGATAGAGGCATAGGGGGGATTAGAACGGAGAGATGGTAGAAAGAAAAGGCGTACAAAGAGACGGGAGGAAGAGAAGGTAAAGAGGGAGAGGGAGAGGGAGATGGTAAAGAAGGGGTGTCAAACAGGGGGTAGAAAGAGAATGTGCAGAGAGAGAGAGAGAGAGAGATGGTAGAAAGATACGTGACACAGTGATATTAAAGAAAGACAATGGACAGGCGGAGAGA
Source organism: Acanthosepion esculentum (assembly GCA_964036315.1). NCBI lineage: Eukaryota > Metazoa > Mollusca > Cephalopoda > Sepiida > Sepiidae > Acanthosepion > Acanthosepion esculentum. The sequence continues at coordinate 5,028,221 of OZ038481.1, forward strand.
GATGATAGAAAGACGAATGGTGGTAGAAGAAGAAGTGAAAGAGAGATGGGATTAAGAGAAGAGACAGAGAAAAAGAGACTAAGAGAGAGAGGGAGAGAGATGGTAGATGGAGAAGGAGCAGAGATAGAGAGATGGTAGGAGGAGAAGAAACGGGGAGACAGAGAGTCAAAGAGAGAGAACGTGAGAGATGATAAATTGAGAAGGAAAAGAGCGAGAGAGAAATGTTAGGAGGAAAAGAAACAGAGAGACAAAGAGAGAAAGGGTGAGAGATGGTAGACAGAGAAGGGACAGAGTGAGAGAGAGATGGTAAGAGAAGAAGAGAGAGAGATACAAAGAGAGAGAGTGAGAGAGATGGTAGATAGAGAAGTGAAAGTAAAAAAGACAAATAGGGAACTGGTCACAGATCTGCCTGCAATGTAGAGTTGTGGTCACATATCCTATAAATGGTTTTTAAATCATTTTATCGATATAATCTCGACGTTGCCTTGTTCACGGCATTTGATTTTATTAGTGGCTTTTAAGTGAAAAGTTTTGAAATATTTCTAATGCATAATTCTGGATGGGGAGGCACTGTAATGGCTATCAGCTTCGAAAACCAGAGTTTACAATCTGTCCTAATCTACCAAGAATATTTTCGGACAAATGCGCATAGAATAAGCATGAATTCCTCCTTTCTTTCCCTGATTGTATTTTAAATAGTAGGGTAGATACTCTAGCCTTGGATGCCAACCAGTCTATGAGAAGAAGGGTACATGATACAGAGCAAGCAACGGAAAACCACTCCGTTATCGTTATCAAAGGGAGAAAAAAAACAGGATACATTTTTCTGATCAAACATGCTAATTCGTTTATATTTCAAATTTGAAATTCTTAGTACAACATAATTTCGTTAGAAATGTCCCAAGATTTACATTTAGAACCAGTTTCCTAGGAAACGCCGGAGTGTTCCGAATTTAAAATTTTAAATTTGAATTAGCGTTCGTAATTTAAGAAAATGTATACGTCTGGGATCTGATAAGATCAATAGATTTATCAAATATCTGGCACAGATGAGGGTTTCAACGCGAAATTCTTGAGTCGCCTAACCAGATAAACCACACGAATTTTCTAAATTTATTATATATATATATATATAGAGAGAGAGAGAGAGAGAGATAGAGAGAGAGAGAGAGAGAGAGAGATAGATAAGGGGTGCAGGTTTTGGGGGTCATATATATAGATGGATACAAAAATTATACACGTTAGTAAGTGTCTGTATTTTCAGAATTTATCTGTATGTTCGTTTGTAAATATCATATATATATATATATATATATATATATATATATATATATATATATATGATCATAAATTGAAAATATATAAATACATACGCCATTTCTGCTATGTATTTGACTAGATATGTACGTAAAATAGTATACATGCTATATACTTTAATCGCGTACATATAATTTATACAAATACCTATTTATATAAATACATGAAGAGAGAGAGAGAGAGAGAGAGAGAGAAGGAAAAAGAGAGAGATAAAGGGCAAGAGGGAAAAGAAAGAAAGAAAAAAGAAAGTAAGAAACAAAGAACAAAGAGAAAAGAAAGATTTTGTATGCATGCATAAACTAATTTCTACTAATGCTTACACACAAAATCACTTTATTTCTTGCTTTTTTCCTTCTTGCTTGCTTTCTTTCTTTTCCCTCTACCTCTCTCTCTCTCTCTCCCTCTATATATATATATATATATATATATATATATACATATATATATATATATATATATATATATATATATTCATGTATTTATATAAGTAGGTTTACATATATTTAAATTATATATACGTATTTAAAGTCAATTGTTAAATCGACGATCGGCCTCGTGTATGAAATTACTCCAGTCTAGCAATGAGATTGAAGATCAAAGCCAAAACTTTCATGGAAATTCCCGCTCTCTGCCAAGTGACAACGCACCATTTCTCTTGAAATGGCTTCCTGGTAAACAAAGTTCCAATGTACACAGTGAACGCCCGGAGAACCGATGTATTTTGTGGGGATTACTTAAAGACCGTTAGAGCTTACTTGTTTCTATGGAGAATTTTCTTCAGTAAGATTATTCCAGACGTCTTAATAATGTAATTATAAGTTTAGATCTCTTGAGGACCAGACTAACTACGATTTCAACGGCCGTAGCTTTGGGAAAATGTGGAAAGGATTTTCGCTAACCGAGCGCATTTTATGAAGGTACGTAAATATGTTCAAGATTCTTAATAGGTTTTCCCTTACTACACGACGTTTAGGTTATCGTTACATAACCATAATAGAGGAAAAATACACCGAGAATCAATACCAAGTTGTACTCACTAAAATGTATAGGCTTAATGCTTCACGTTCTTATATATTAACATCGTCGATCCAATTCGCTTTCTACTTTATATAAATGAGCTGCTTAAAAGTATACTCCGATCTTTTGTGAATATCTATACTGATGAAACAACGGTGTACCTCCAAAACTCTAGGTGACCAGAACCTATAAATGATCTGCCCCCTGACCCCTGACCTAACTGTAACAGCTCAGAGGCGAAGGCGAGACTAACTACTCACATTCAATTCCTAGTGGTTGTTATATCATCACCCGGAATTTCAAAGTAGATATAGTTTTATGAAATACATGTACTAGATATAGATACAGTTACAGATATAGATATAGATACAGATATAGATATACATATAGATATAGATATACATATAGATATAGATACAGACATAGATATAGATATAAATACAGATACGGATACAGATACAGATATAGGTATAGATACATATATAGATACACATATAGATATAGATACAGATATAGATGCAGATACAGATATTGATATAGATACAGATATAGATATAGATATAGATACAGATATAGATACACATATAGATATAGATGTAGATACACATATAGATATAGATGCAGATACACATATAGATGCAGATACAGATATAGATATAGATGCAGTTACAGATACAGATACAGATACACATATAGATATAGATACAGATATAGATATAGATGCAGATACAGATATATATATATAGATGCAGATACAGATATAGATATAGATACAGATACAGATATAGATATAGATACAGACACAGATATACATATACATATAGATATAGATACAGATACAGATACAGATACAGATACTGTGTTCGTTACGCCGAGAACGCCTCCTCTCGACTGAGAAAAAGACTAGTGTTATATACCTGACACTGTCCCTGACCCACGCTTACGATTGGCTAATACCTGCACATGCAAATAGGGAGCGACACCTACTCTAAGTACAAGGTCTTCTCTCAACAGCCCATTGTGGAAGGGGACGCAACTCCTGGTGCTTATAGCACCATATACAACCAACTCAGAGCCTGTCCTGATTCTCTGTTACAGATACAAAATAATATACCTGTCTGTAAATGTCCGTATTTTTCAGAATCTACCTTTATTGTGCCTCAGAGCGGCCCCGTGCCTTGACCGCCTGTTGACAACTCAGAACTCAAGTGGAACTTGTATCTACTATCCATCGCTAAAGATACTGCTAGGATGATTAAGTTCTCTGTACCACTCCAGTTAGTACCTGACTCCTCTTGCCATCCTCAATCTTTTACAAGAGAAACATCAGACCAACCATTGAGTACTGCTGCCATATATAGTCAGGGGCTGCTTAGACTTCTTTTCAATCTTGATAAGAAACCAACATCGTCCACACGGCCCTGTGAGTGATGAAATACTTTCCTTAAAACACCTATTTTTTTCGTCACAAAACTCACGCTGCTCTATCGCTATTTCCATGGAAAGTGCTCAGACGAACTACATATCTTAGTTCTACCAGTTCTAAACTTCCACGCACTTTGTAGCGAATCACTTTCATTCCCTTTGTATTCCATTGCTGAAATGTAAGTTCCTCTCGAGCAGCTTCTTCCCACGAACCGCTGCTTTGTGGAACCAGCTCCCAAGAGGTTGCTTCCCCGATTATTATAATCTTAATCTGCTCAACTCTAGAGCGTAACTGTTATCATCCACACATATCCCCATAAACTGTGCCTTTTAGTCTGTAACCTTCTACTGCGAGTGGCTTTTGGGCCTTGTACATAGTGACTATTATTGTGTCAATTTTCGTTTACAGATGCAGACGAGTGCGTTAGGGAAAATCTACGTTTTTTGGTGTAGTCGAGGTCAAGATTTGTACTAGAGTTAATCGGCTAAATACTATGGCTACCGATTCAGTCTACTGTTATGGGATGCCGAAGCCCTGTGAGAATCTACTGAACTTTATACGTTTGTAGAAGAAGTCAAAAGTATTTTTACTCGTAATAAGCCATGGATAAATAATATGACATATAATTTAAAAGTGTCTTCTTTGGTATGACGTCCTCTCTTTATTGATTTATTTGATTTGCTTGTTTAACGGCATATCAGCACCTTCATGGGTCATTTAATGCCGATATTAAAATTTTCTTGGGAGCTTGGAAGTAATAAAAACGTTATTCTGCTTTCACAATTGAATACATGGTAGATGATACTCAACCTTTGTGCATATACATATTTGTGTGGACATAATTACGAAAGGTGGTGACGGGTGTTTTATGAAGTAGTCTTGTTGAAGTTATATTTTGAAATACAGCTCGATTTAAGAAATAGTTCGCTTTCATTATTGCATTTTATCCTTTTATTTTTTCTTCTAATCATAAATCACACCTATCTCTAAAACCATTCTGTGGGTTTAAGTTTTCGACCCTCAATTCCCAAATTATTTTTGAAAGAGCTGTTTGGTGTTTAAGTTTAGGGTTAGAGAGTGACGACTTATGAGTATAACATATATTTGTTTCCATTCCACAGCAGATATTCCAATGTAAACTTTTTATTTTCCATATTTTCTTTGAGGAAATCTGTTAACTGCTACATCCTCCCTTCCTTTAACCTTACAGGCATGAACTTTATTGCATTCTGTACCGGGGTTGAAAAACAGATGACTACATTTGTCGTCTGCCGAAATAGCCTATTCCCCATATGAGATAAAATGATTTGTTTGATTATTAATTATATTGCTCTGTATAAATTAAAGAAAACACATCTTGCTGATTTTGTGGATCAGTTCTAATATGTTCATATTACTAGGACCCACTTGGATTATGTACCAATGGATTTTTTACCTTACACTATATATATATATATATATATATATATATATCTGGCAGGATGTGTGTGTGTGTGTGTGTGTGTGTGTGTGTGTGTGTGTGTGTGTGTGTGTGTGTGTGTGTGTGTGTGTGTAACGAATGCACGGCCGGCCGCAATTTTCGACAGATTTGCACCAAAATTTACATGCACGTTCTCCAAGTTAGTGTGCAGGCCAATACCGACGTTGCATTTCCCAACTCCTATCGTTAGTGGAAACAATCGATATTTTCATGCTTCTACGGCAGTTTCCATGTAGTTTGCGACCATTTTCTACTGGCCAGAGTGAGAGCCTATAGCTGGCTGCCACGAATAGGCAGGAAGATTCTATTGGCCAGCGTGAGAGCCAACAGCTGACTGACACGAATGTTAACTAGCATGCTGCATTCGTCACATGTGGGAAAAATTTAAATCTGCATGCCACTTTACTCCAATTGGCTCATTCGCTTGCTTAAACTCAACGTTGATTCTGATTCCGCAGAACTGGGTTGGGTGTGAAAAAGTATTTGTTGTTAACATTCTTTTTTCATTCGGTTTTTCCAGTTGCGAGTCCTTTTTTAAAGCTGATCGTGTTGTGTTCATTTTGTTTAGTTCTTTTTTCGTAACAGATTTAATGTTTAGTACAGAGCTTAGAAAAAATTCGCAGTGTGAGATAGGCAATAAGTAAGGCATGTAGCAACATCAGCACGGCAAAGGGCACTCCTTTAAAGAAAAAGAAGGGCAAAAATATTTTAAGTCAAGTGATAGCGATTGCTGTATGAGTCGTACGATTTTTGAATCAAGCACGGGCAACGCCGGGTCATGCTGCTAGTGTATATATATATATATATATATATATATATATATATATATACATTCATAATGTAAAAAAAAAAATTTAAGCCGTGTTTACAATTCTTAAACGTACACACATTTTCAGAATTACAATTCATCATAATTTTTATGACGTCTGTCGGAGTTAGCTCCTCCTCAGTTTCCTTAAACCTTCAACAGGTGGGTCCCTCTCCCACAAGTATAAATACTAGCTGACCTCTCTCTCTCTCTCTCTCTCTCTCTCTCTCTCTCTCTCTCTCTTCACGCAGAGATGAGGTAAAATCTCTCTTTTTCGACTCAGGCCTTATGTGACCTCTCACGGATACAGCGTTTCCCAAATTCTGGGAACACGTTAAGAACAATACACGTACGTACGGACACTCAACACAACACACACACATAACTTCTCCATACAAACACTATGTAACTTTTCATGTCTTTGTGTATTAATATATTTGTTTACCCATAATATATATTTGTTTACCCATGTATATCGGTCTTGTTTGTTTTCTTTGTCTTCTTTGTACTTAATTATAGTCCAACATTCCTATGTAGCTGGACAGGCTAGCAGGAAATCTTAACCCAGAAATATCTCTTCACATCTTCACACCACGGTCCGCTACACGTCACCAAATTTATTATTTATCCGATGTATTGGAATTGCTTGAAATCTAAAATGGTATATTCTCACTTTTTAAAGAAAATCCTAGGAATTAGAAATGAATCAAAAATTTCTTATCGAACTCTCTGCCTCTGGGCGAAGAGGAACCCATACGAGGCTATGACGAAGAGCAGATTCTTGTTTGGGTATGCACACGAACCCAACCCCGTGTATACGGGGTCTACAGGCAATTTTTGCCCGAGATTACAGGCTCCGAACGCCCCATGTTAAAAAGTGGCCTTGTGCCACATCTTGCCCTGTGAGGAGGTTAGCAAATAGAGAAGTGAATGAAAAATAGGAAAAATGAAATGCGTCACTCCTTTATTTTGCAAACATTTTGTTTAGCAGAATCTCTATTATCTGATAATACACGCTTAAAAAACTGATGCCTGCGTTGAAAGTAAAAATGAGATCTTAATATTTTATTATTGAAATTTCTCGAGGGGCATGATTTCAGATAATGACAAATGAGATGGAGCCTTGTTTAGGGATGAATACATTTCTGTACAGACAGACGAGTAAAGGGTTGGGGTCTACGTGAGTTTCATCTTTCTAATCAGTAGCTTTGGTCGCTGATCAAAAGCAGATAATATAAAAGCAGAATTTTGAATGCAGTCCGTCTCCTCTTAGGAAATTGACTTACCATTTCCTCTAACAACAGACATCTGACCGCATGCTATACAAATTTAAGAACGGTCAGACATATTGTCATTTTTTTTTAATAATGTAGTTTCTTTTTAATCGTGGGGAATATATTTCGGTATCCACAGCGGATATCAGAAATCAAAGTTAAATGCCTAAAATCAAAGACAAGAGTAAACTGATTTACTCCTCCACAATTTGTATATATAACTAAATCTTCACTTTCCAGCTTTAGGAGAGTTCAAAATCGATTACGCAGTTTTGTGGGGAAGACATCTTTCTCCGATCGACTTCACCCCACCCATACACAACGTTGCAATCCTAACCCATACTCTCGCTATTTCAATGGCAAATGTTCAGATGAACTCAATTTTACTTCCTCGGAACCGAATCACCGTCATTTCCTCAGTGTTCCAAATATAATTAAAAAAATGTTTCATTCAGATAGCTTTTACCAAAGAACTATCACTATGTAGCACGGACACACCCGTGTTGATGTTTCCCTGAACCCTACAGGCCAGTCGTCATCTCGCCTTGTAAAATAATGATTCGGGAATTTGGTGACTGTGAGTTCAGTTCCTGGTCACGGTAATTGGGACCTAGACTCAAACAGAGTGAGTAATTTCTAACTGAAATGGTGTGTGTATTTGGTATCAGTAATTATGAGTTCGATCCTTGGGCCAGGTAGTGTAAATAATATATATATATATATATATATATATATATATATATATATATATATATATATATATATATATATATAAAAGTGAACATAGAATTCAACACTTAGAGTCGACAGTCTGTTTCATGCTAGATGCAATCGTCAGGCCATCTTATATATATATATATATATATATATATATATATATATATATATATATATATATATATATATATATATATATATAACCTCTGCCGTATGGTTAAAGAGATAGTGTAGCTGTGACTGTAGCAATGACAGACAAAGGACGTAGAGAAAATGTGACATCTTTTCATTGTGGAATGACTGTTAGACCCAGAATGATGCGCCACTTTGTCTCTAAGATGGATAACCCCTTGCACCCTCGCTTGGTAAACACAGTAAATTATATATCCAAGCCGGTTATAAACAGTTTCGAAACTTTCGCGAATAGATATACCCTCACAACGACTCCAGTATTTCATACCTTTTATGCTAAGTCGCGTAGCCGCCGATATTCACGAGAAGGAAGCATGAAATTTATTACGAAGCTGTCTTATATTTGTCACTAGAGGTTGAGTTTTATTTTATATAAGAGCATCTACTTTATAAATTTAATGCAATAAAAGATTAACAACATTAACCATAGAACACTAACCATGGGTCGTCCTGGGTATGACGTTAAACTGCATCCGCGTCCTGGGCAAGGCGATAAACTACATCCAACAGCAAGGCCTCTGATCAGGAGGTTTTGAGGAGCGTGGAACCACCTCTTAATTGCTGGTGTTCCCAGGTCCACCCTGACACAGGGTGTTAGCACCTGTTAGGGTCCCAGCTATGGGCAAATAGTTAACTCCCAAGGTGTTGCCACGTCCTGGGTATGACGATAAACTACATCCGCGTCCTGGGTATGACGTTAAACTTCATCCGCGTCCTAGGTAAGACGTTAAACTACATCCGCGTTCTGGGTGTGACGATAACCTCCGTCCAACAGCACGGCCTCTGGTAATACATTTTTTGAAAAATAATTTTTCCAGCTGTACAATTTTGGAAAAATATTACCGGCTATATTTAATTTGAAAGAATAGTGTTGCCCACTATATATATTTGAAAAAAATTACCAGCTATACATTTTTGAAAAAAATAATATTACCAGTTGTACATTTTTGAAAAAAATAATATTACCAGCTATACATTTTTGAAAAAAATAATATTACCAGCTATACATTTTTGAAAAAAAAATAATATTACCAGCTATACATTTTTGAAAAAAATAATATTACCAGCTATACATTTTTGAAAAAAATAATATTAACAGCTATACATTTTTGAAAAAAAAATAATATTACCAGCTATACATTTTTGGAAAAAATAATATTACCAGCTATACATTTTTGGAAAAAATAATATTACCAGCTATACGTTTTTGGAAAAAAATAATATTGCCAGCGATACATTTTGGGAAAATAATATTACCAACTATACGTTTTTGAAAAAAATAATATTACCAGCTATACATTTTTGAGGAAAAAAGACGTTTCCGGCTATACATTCTTGAAGAAAAAATATTACCAGAAATAAAAATTATTTTCGGCATTAAATGACCCATTGAAGTTGATATGCCGTAAAACAACCCAAAACCAAACCAAACTAACCCTGGGTATATGGTACCCAACGCAAATTTTCCTATTTTTAATTACAATTTTCAGTACCTGATTTTCTTACCTAAATAATGTTTTTCAGTTCCTATTAATGTTAACTCAAAGTACAAAGTTTGAAGTGCCTCCATGTAAAATATTTCAAATAAAGATTTATATTTAATATATGTTTTGATATTTTCAAAATCGGGTCTGATATACGCATGGTTAGTAGTGGTATAAATTTAATTGATGGCTTGTGTTCTAGGGTTAATAATAAAATAACCCAGTTATGAAAATATACCGTACAGGATATCATATAATTATGCAAGCCAATGACTTTATAATAAAAATGGAATAAACTAATAAGTGATGGGAAATTTTCCTGGATATATTTATAATTATATGGAAAATATTCCATGGGAAATTTCGTTGATAATATAATTTTATTTTAAATATTTACAATAACTTATTTAGATATATAGCCTCCTTGCTACCTCGACCTGATGCGTAGTACTAGACTGGCAATTGGGCTTCATTGCTTTACTGTTGAAATAGCTAGACGTATACCGTGAGTTCTATTCTGATAGTTTCCTTTCGTCTGTGCAACTCCGTTCCACTATTTTGCTTCCCTGTCACCCATGATCTTCAAAAATTTAAATGCAACATCAATCGCTATCTTCTGTCTTTATGAACCCGATGGTTTTATTGTTCTTTGTCCTCACAAACGTTTTCTCAATTTCCTTTCAATTTCAGTAACCTCTCTTGCGTCTTAGTGGCATTATCACCTTGCTTGGGTTGAAATGATTTTAAAAATAAAGGATAGATGAATAGGTAGGTAGATAGCCATTTCTGTCTTCTATCAGCATGGCAGATGCTAACCTCCAGGAGAGTAACCCATTACACCTTCTCGTATTAACGTTTTCCGTTGACATGAAGTGGAAAGAATACATTGAATCAATTGCTAGATCTGCTGCTAGGAATTTGGTTCACTCTGTCGTGCTAGACATTTTTCTCGCCAGAATCTATCTCACATATTTATAAGTCTACTATCCGTCCCTGCTTTGAATATTTCTGCCACATCTGGTCTGCTGCTCCTGCTATATATTTAGAGATTCTTCATAAAATCCAAAGAATCTGCAATATTATTGGTCCTGATCTGGCGTCTAGGCTTCGGTCCCATTCCCACCTCCGTAACTTAGCTTCCCTGTGACTTTTCTATAAATACTTTCATAGTAATTGTTCTGATGAACTTTACTCTGTAGTACCTAGATTTATGGATTAAGCGCAGTACTAGAATGGCGGTTAAAATGCAGACATGAAAACAAATTTTTACTACGTAACTTAAAATACAAAAATAAATAAATATATAAACAAACAAAATGACAATAAAATAAGCAAAATAAATTAATCCAAACAAATTACCAAACCACACTTGTTAGAATAGGCGAAATAGAATAAGAAAATAAGAAAAAAAAATCTGTAAAGTAAATAATGAACAAATTATGAACAAAAAATTAAACTATAAAAATCAAAACAAAAAATCGGACGGAAAGTAGTTATAACTGTTACATAACGATAAAAAAAATTAATAAAAAATAATATACTGCGTTACTTAAAAATCGAAAATCCAAAAAAAGAGAAAATATACAGTGTAACAAATAAATAAGTATAATAAATTGATCTAAATACATCCAAATATATAAATAAACTAACAACAGATACCGATAAACTAGCCGTTTAGAAAAAACAAAAAGAGATAATCAACCCAAATAAATAAATTAAAAACTGTTCCCACCAAAATAATAGTCAGAACAAACCACAACATTCAACCCCAAAATTCAACAAATAGCTTTAATCAATGACAAATAAACAAATATATAAGATAAAAAATAAAAATAAAAATAAATAAAAACAAGCAAAACAATTTGACCCAAATAAATAAGCAAATAAACGAATTCCGGTAAATGACCGCCATAATAGACTACCAACAATAAGCTATATAAACAAATTTTACTACGTTAATAAAAAACACCGATCAAAATAAAAAATAAATAAATAAATATATAAGATAAAAAAATTAAAAATAAAATAAAAAAAAACAAGCAAAATAATTTGACATAAATAAATAAATAAACAAATAAGCGACTCCCGGTAAAAGTAACCGCCAAAATATACTACCCACAATGCACCACTGACCCTTATATATAAATAGCCGAGAAAAATAACAGCACTATTTGCCTGACGATTGCACTAGCATAAAACGTATTGTCGCCTCTAAGTGTTGACTTCTATGTTCACTTTTATATTTATATATATATATATATATATATATATATATATATATATATATATATATATATATATATATATATGATGGAAATTAGGAGGATTTGAGATAATTATAATTAAGTAATTCATCGAGTTTTAGAAGAAACCTCAACAGAATGCAGAAAAGCACTGAACGGCCGTTTCGTCCTATATTTGGGACTCATCAGCAGTGCGCATCCACTACCAAGAATTGAAACCCGGACAGTAACGTTATCAGGCAAACGTCATACCAACTGTTCCAACGGGCCGCGACGACGATGGGGTAGCGAATCAGACTCGATATAGCGCCGTTCGATCATATATACCGTGGTGGAACTCATCCGAGTTTCTCCTTACCCATAGGACTGTGCCCCCACGAGCTACGACTACCATCCCCAAGCCGCTTAGTCCCGAACATTAGAAGCCTGTTCAAGCAAGGATGCTTCGGCACCGAGGCCCGTTGGATTATTTGTACATATATATATATAGTATAGTATAGCTGGCCACTTGTATTTGAGGACCCCCGTCTACTAGGGTGGCTAGCCAATCCCTATTGCAGACGCTCGCTCAGGCGCATTTGTGTTTATTCAACACCCACAGAGCCTACCTATGGTTTATACTGCAACTATGCTGAGCAGACCTTAATTACAGTTTCTGGCAAAGAGCGCGATGAACAATTTGAACAAATCAGCACGCTCGGCCACGATGACTTGTGACTTCGTGCTAGCAAGGGATCTATATACCTAATTTCACTCACAAGGCTTGGGTCAGCCCGTGATATGGATTTCAGACACTTTCCAAAGGTGCTGCACGTTGGGATCGACCCCTGAAGTCCGATAACACAAGGAAGACTCCTTCCTGACAAATCGACAATGGTGAGATTCGAATCCGTGTCTCATAGTAAGAATGCGAACGTACTAACCACTCAGCAACGTGCCGACATACACACACACACACACGCACACACACACACACACACACACACACACAAACACATATATATATATATATATATATATATATATATATATATATAGTTTTAAGATGTGCTATATTTATGGGATAAAGTGCTCAGTATCAGAGATAGAGCGTGTGTAAATATAAAAGTGAACATAGAAGTTAACACTTAGAGGCCACCGTCTGTGGCCTAACGATTACGCCTAGCTTGAAACAGCCTGAGTGTTGACTTCAATAATAATTTATATATATATATATATATATATATATATATATATATATATATAGTGTCTGTGTGTGTGTGTGTGTGTGTGTGTGTGTGTGTGCGCGCAGTACTTTGAAAGTGCTCAATATAGGTGATAGAGCTAACATATTCAGTTGTGTGGATATGAGATTAACCCAAGGTCATAAACTCATATCCATACAACTGAAAATATATATACATATATATATATATATATATATATATATATATATAGAGAGAGAGAGAGAGAGAGAGAGAGAGAGAGAGAGAGAGAGAGAAAGGGTGTCTTTATTAAATTACTGTGGTACTGTTTGCTTCAATTTGTTTATTGATAACTTCGTTGTCTACGAAAGGAAAAATATTGCTAACATTATATTTTTTTCTTGAATATAATGTTTTCCCGATTCCTGTTTTCCGTGTCAATTAGCCTTTTTGTTCGTTTTTGTTCTTTTTTGTTCTTTTTTGTCTTTTTTTTTCCATAAGGCTGCCATTCATATTATATTTCTTTTTGTTTCTGAATGTTTATACTGAATTATTTAATTTTCATTTTCAGTATATGATTCAAATTCCTCTCGCAACAGGGAAGACATTGCCTAATACTACACATTTCAAGATATTGATTACTAAGACTCGGATTAATCGTACAAAACAAACGTATAATGTAAGTTTGTATCAATTTTATAATCGATCGGTGATTTTCGTCTTTAAAATGCCAGTATTTTCTATTCTGTTTTCTCACTGTCTATCAACATTGGAGGGGAAAAAAAGTTATGATCTCAATAGAAAGGGTCCCAAAAATTTACATACGAAACTTAAACAAGTATGGCACAAGGAACTAAAGGATGAAAGATAGCGATGTTTGTCTAAATTAATTGGGCGAAACTTGCTGCATTAAAACTCAACAAACATGCTAATGGAACTAATGGAACTAATGCAACCAATGCTAATAGAATTGGGCTATTCCATAAATGATATAAAGGATTTACAAATTATTTTACTGCGGAAATGCATTAAAAATTGGAGGAAAGGAATTGTCAGTTGCCAGAAATTAATGTAAGAATCAAAAACCGAATAGGGTTATTTTATGTATATAATATCTTACTAATGATTTTTACGATGAAAATGCACTGAAATAAAGTAAAATATACTTACTGTCAATGAACAAGAATTACTGCAGGAATTTTTGATTGAATAAAGCAACTATATATATATATATATATATATATATATATATATATATATATATATATGTATATATATATATATATATATATATATATATATATATGAAGAAATATAGTCTTAAATTGTGCTATATTTATTGGATAAAGTGCTCAATATCAGAGATAGAGCGTGTGTAAATATAAAAGTGAACATAGAAGTCAACACTTAGAGGCATTGCCTGACGATTGCATCTAGCATGAAACAGACTGTCGCCTCTAAGTGTTGACTTCTATGTTCACTTTTATATACATATATGTGTATATATATATATATATATATATATATATATATATATATATATATTAATAAACAGTAAAATCACCTCATATATGGAATAAGCTTATTTCAGCAGACGAAAAATATAAATCGTCTGCCTTAGCAACCTCAGTATGGACTGAGTTCGTGTCAGAAATAGAAATCTAACAGTGAACGCTCTCACATTTAAATTGACTTAAATTAAACTTAAATTAACTTTTCACAGTTAAATTTCTATTTCTGACACGAACTCAGTCCATACTGAGGTTGCTAAGGCAGACGACTTATATTTTTCGTCTGCTGAAATAAGCTTATTCCCCATATGAAGTGATTTGGGATTTTATATATACACAGGCAAAAACCCTTCATTTCTTTTTTAAAAAAACATATTTAAATGAGATAGCGTTTGTATTTTTACAAAATTTCAGTAACGACTGTGTATTTGCTTTCATTTTATCAAAACCAATCTCTTACCTCTAAAAATTATTGTACAACAGAATCATATTTTATATTTGTCAATAAAACCATCACCTGCCTTAATTATTGCTTTACACATCTTCACATTCTTTCCAACAGTTTTTGAAAAATAAGTAGATGGCAGACCTTACCATGCATTCTTCAAGAACTGAAAAATCCCACTACCCCGCTTTTGGTATTTTATTCGTATTCTCCTATCCAATTCATTTTTTGATCGTTGTCTTGTTGGAAGGTGATTCTTTCCAATTATGCGTAAACCAAATGGTATAACTGTTGTGGATTCCGGGATGAATCCGATATCAATGAATAACAAACGCCAGGAATGGATAAGGAAAATAAATGTATTAACGTAATAATACAAACTGGTAATACGGGTTAATAGATCCAGGAATGCGGGTTAGTAGCACTAATATATATACAGTCTTGGTATTGAAGTATCGTGGTATGACTCCTTACTGAGTCTACGTGCTCTCTAACTGTGACGCTTGCCGCTATCTCTGTTTGTGACTTACTCTACTACTACTGAACTCTACTAATCTCCTTCGTTCCGTCTCGACTCCTACTTGACAGTTGGGGTATTCACTGGTAGTAGTATATGTATACCTTGGGTGAGTCCATTTGTGTGAAAAAGGGGAGACCCCTTAACAATAACATTGTCTTTGTTGGAACGACACATTCATCATCCAGTCTTTCTCCGAGCGTTCTTCTTACATACACTCTCGTTTTATTACCAAGAAGTTCAAATTTGGATTCGTCTGTCCACATTTTGCTATAGTTCGCTCTACTTGTTTACCCATAACAGTGTTTTCTGTTTACTCGCCTTCCGTAAAAGAGGTTTCTTGATGGCTATGCACCCATCCTCCGCAACCCACTGTCGCTTTTACACAGTTGAGAGCGACACTGATTTGAATTTTTTTCAGCCGTCAACTCTGGAAGAGTTTTCCATCTATTTCTTTCGCTCTCACTAGTCAAATAGTATTTACCTTCAGCAGAACTTGTCACTTTCTGTCTCCAGCTCTTTTTCGATCAACATTTGCACCAGTTTCTAACTGCCCTTGCATGGAATATTGCACCCCATGTCTAACAACCTTCAAATTCTTGGCAATTTGTTTTTGAGAGTAGCCTTCTTTGAAGGAAATTTCAATTTGTGCCAGCACCTCAATACTTAGCTCTTTGATTTTGTCGTATTGTGGAAAATTACTTCAAAATTAATAAATATTTAAAAACAAACTATGAAAATACTATAAGAAATGGCATAATCTTCAGAGAGAAATACACGTTTGAGTACAACATTAGTCAATGCCGAGTTAACATCTAAATTAGTTAAAAAGGACATCTTGAGACAAGCTTGCTAACCATTACACTAATGGTTAGCAAGCTTGCCTCGCTAGAATAATTACGACTCAGTAGTGAGTTTGATCCTCACTGGGTGTCTCATACTTCCGGCCTTGTGCCACATCTAAGCTACGCTTGGAAAATCACTTTAACTTAGTTGAAAAGTTTAATAATGTCAAAAAGTCTTCTGAAAGATTAATGGTGAAAACAAAATATAATGTTTCTCATACAGATGAATCGAACTTTTTGATAGTAAGAGAATCCTGATGAAAGACTAAAAATAAAAGCAACTACATTGCTGTTACTGAAAAAAATAATACAAAATAGTGAAATAAATACAGGGTATCCCAAACTTTTTGCCTGTAGTGTAAAGTAAATTCATTGATAATGATTTTGCGATAAAATTACATTGAAAATTCTCTGTGGTCAAGAATGAATACCAGTATTTCTGACAGAAGAGTGCTACATATATATATATATATATATATATATATATATATATATATATATATATGATGAACATGCATTACAAATTGTTTTGCTCTACAAATGCTTTGAAAACCACGAAGAATTGCTCGTGTACAGATATGAATGCAAGCATTACTTCCAGAATAAAGCTATTATATATAATTTAAATACATTGTTAACTGCAATTCCTATAGAATCAGGAATGTTGCATGCGTTAATGACAGGATAGTGTTATTATATGTGTAATGAACACGCATTACTATTAATTTTACTATAGAAATTCATTGAAAATTAGGAAGAAATGTATCGTCAGTGGTCAGGAACGAATGCAAGCAAATACAATAGGGCTATCATATGTATAATTTAAAATGCATTGATAATTATTTTTTTATTACAGAAATGCATTGTGAATCAGAAAGAAAAGGGTTTTCATTGGTCAGGAATTAACTGAAGCATTAATGAGAGAATAATGTTTGTATTATTTTTGTTAAATTCGTAATATCTGGATAATCGGTTATTAATTTAAAATTATTTTTTATATATTTCATTTTATGAATCCTTTTTTGATTATCGTAG
>OZ038481.1:5045915-5050915 GCA_964036315.1 Acanthosepion esculentum
ATTCCCTGAAGTCGGCTGAATTGCCGGTAATAAAAACTAATGGATTGTTTCCGACGAAAGAATTACCTTCGTTTCAGCCCTAAATTCTTTCCGCTACTCATTTTGGTTCAGAAAGAAAGGAATTTTAATTCAAAAGTCATTTTGGGTTGGGCTGAGGACTAAGAGTCGAAAATCAGCGAAAATTGATTCAGATTTTCAATTTGAACTAACCAAATAGGACAAAAGGGCAAATTTCAAACCAGAGCACTTTTTAAAAACAGCTTTTTTCTAGCGTTCAGTTGGAAACATATCTTTAAAATAATACTTTGCAAAAGATTTGAGCATTATCTAACAAAATCTATTATTCATACAATTTAAGAGAATCATTATTCACTCATCAAAGTACTTTTCCAGATATTTTAACATGCCATACATCATAGGTTAATTGTGTATTCAATTATAAAAGAACGATTCCGATTTTTATTAGATAATTTCTTCGAATCATTTTTAGTATTACAAACTTGTTTTAATCACTTGTATATGTTAGTGAATTAGTGGATAATCCTGTAGCTTGCTATTGACGTTCAAAAATATCAGATGACAGAATCAGCAACATTTGATCGAAAAGGGGTTATGTAGTGAACCCAATATGTACAGAGTTTTGAGATAACAAAGTTAAACTTTGTACTTGGTGTTCCATAAGAATTGTGATCATCGAAGAGTTGGGTTATAAGGTACTCTCACAGCCACCAAGGGCATAATCGGGCCTCAAACGTTGTCGGTGGATGCGTCGGCATAAACAGGATGTAAACTCAACTGAACTTACGAAATACGCATATCGAACAACCGGATGACACGAAGTTATATTGTGGAATCTTCCATGTTATTTTAACACCCCTGCTGTGGGAACAATCTATTCTTTACACCCACGTAAAATTAGCTTATCCAATGAACATTTCATATTTCCGATCTAAGAATTCTATTGGCTTACAGCTCGAAAATTCGAAAGCTCACGTGAAAAGAAGTAAATTGCGCCCAAACTCTGTGAGCCGATTTTGATATCCGAGAACTTATAAAAGGAAGATTTTTGACTGACCAACTCAGTCAGCGGATCGAACACAGAGAGATGCCAAACAAAACAACGCTACTCGAAACAATAACTTTCCCGCGCAAAAAGAACATTACTGACTCAACGACAACTGGCCCGAATAATCCTCTGTGACCAAGAAAGATTTTCAAACCTTAAACAAACTTTGCTTACCTAAAGTGAACAAGAAAATATTCACTACTATTTAAGTAAAAAATTACGATCGAACTAAAACCTTAACTACAGTTAAGGGTACGCAACTTCAAATGACTTAACCGAAAAACAGTACGTAAATAATTGCATACACATTCATGTTGAATTATAAATGAACATTTAATTTACCAAGAAAACTCATTCTACCATAACTTTGTAATATTACACGAATATATTGAAACACTCGAACAATCCGGATATTATAATACGAAACATCATTAACACACCAACTTTTGATAACACAAAACATCATTATAAATATTGTTTAATTGTATATAAATGTGCGTATTATTTGAATTGAATTATCGCCTTGTTGTGTTTCATATGTTAAACATTTTTATTGTTGAGGATGAATGTCAAGAACACACCAGCCTAACAACCAAATCCTTCTGATAATTTCCAACACTCTAGTGAAAGAAACTTATTACATTCTACTCGTCCCCAAGAATATAAACGCCCAATCCGCTAAGATAATGTTGGAGTCCATCATGTCCTAACGAGAAAGATAGAACATTCGTAAAACGCCATCTAAAAAATGGAGAGACGGAGATTTACCTACAAAAATTTTAGTCTCGTATTCTTAGACGTTACTAATATAATGTTTTCGTTAAAAGGTAATATGTTTGTAAACTCTTTGCCATACGAGGTATAAATTCCTATCCTAAATACTTAAAGATTTTACAAATAGATAGATGTAACGCTAGCTTTAACATGTACGAAATTTCTTGTTGGATACTCTTCCAAGAGAAGGTAATTTTGCATACATACCATAGCGCAGTTATTTAGAACATCATCTCATATTCAGTTTGATTCTCACTGCTTAATATACTTGACCTTGTACCAGGTCAAGCTCTGCTTAGTCCACTGACAAATGAGACCAACAGTAGCACAATATTTACCGTATATTTTGCTAATGTAGTGAGTGTAATCTTTACTGATTAAGTCAATTTAGTGACATTCTACAAGATAATTTGTGATTATAATAAAACAATTAATCTTCGAAAATCAGCTTCTGAAATCAAAGCTTTTGCTTGGGTTCCGACAGGAAATAGTAACACAGGAACAATTTTTCAGACGGTAAATCCAAATAATAATTTCACAATCATACGTAGAAGACTCGACAACCCAGAATTTTATAAATAGTCTGTTAGTTACGCACTAACTTCTACACTAGCAGAGGGTTTAGGTCACCTATGTAATCATTTATACTGACTTTATTAACATGTAAATTTGCCATCATTGGAGCAAGGATTATACGCTCCCTTTAAAGTCTAAACTAAATGTGTTAAAACTAATCTTAGAATAAAATTCTGAGTGAGACTCAAGGATCCTCCACTGACACTCACACAAAAGAAATGCTGCATAATATGCCTAATAAAAAGTTTTGATATAAGAAAGACGTCTTTTTATTTATTTTTTTATCTGCAGGACACTGGTGATCATGACTCTCCACAGCCTCATCTCCTTATTATTTCTAAACAACATTGAACCCACTTTGCTACCGTCCATTTACAGGACTTCCTTAGATAGGTTATTCACCGTTATCTTCTACCACTATTGCCTTAAATTTATCTTGTTCGTGTCAAATTTTCCAAGTCCCCTTTCTTCGTTGTATCCGAGAGATTTCAACCGTTTCTTTCTTGTACTAAGTACAAGTGTCTTTTCAGTTTTTTTTTAATTTTGTCATTGCTCACACATTTAATCCATGGCATTCTCAGTATGTTTCTGTAGAACGGCATCTCTGTTACCTGCGATCTCATCTCCATGCATGAAGAAATTGTCTAGCATTCATTTCCAGGTAGGAGGATTGACATTACACACTAGTTCAACACACTCTTCTAACAAAATTTATTTGTCCTCTGAAAGTTATTATTGTAAGACGTCTTCGGATTATTTCCCATTGCCTTTACCACCCAGATAATTACACTTCTGTACCTGCTTCATTCTGATGTCCCCAGTCTCTCGCTCGCGCATTTGGTTCAATCTCTTTCTTGCTGGCGACCATGCTTTCTGTATTTTACAGCTAATAGATATTCATTTCTTTTCAACTTTGTTTAAGAGTTCTTACAGTTGACTTTCTGGGTTTGCTATTAACCCAGTGTCTTCTACGTATTTTATGTTACTTAGATTCCGTCCGCTGGTAATAAATCCAGTGGATTTTCTCCTTCTCTCAGGATTTATTAAACTTTGAAATGACATAGCCTTGGCTTATTCCTCTTTCTATTTTATATATTTGCTCAACTCGTTTGCTACAACAAAGATAAGGATAAAAAAAGTAATTCAATAATATTACAGTGAAACTTAGTCACTTAAACGGACTAATAGGGTAGAAGGTCGTCTGTTAAAGCCGTTTGTCCGTTAATTTCAAGTAATTTCTTTCGTGGTCTAAAAACACTCAGTCCAATACAAAACTATTGGAAATAAACGTAAATACAGTATATATGTATATGCATTTAATTTTTAAGTTATTATATACCTTTAAATAAAGTTTGTTATTATTAACAGAACATTTCGAACTGACGGCTCTGGGGTTAGATTGTCCTCGTTCCACTTGTTATGTCTAGGGATATCTCGTCTTGTTCTTGTTTAGTACTGCTCAGCTATTGCTTACCGATCGAAGTTTACACTACCTGGCCCAAGGATCGAACTCATAATTACTGATACCAAATTCACACACCATTTCAATTAGAAATTACTCATTCTGTTTGAGTGAAGGTTCCAATTACCGTGACCAGGAATTAAACTCACAATCATCAAATTTTCGAACCATCATTTAACAAGGCGAGATGACGACTAACCCCTGGCCTGTAGGGTTCAGGGAAACATGAAACCGGGTGCCCGTGCCACATAGTGACAGGTGACAGTTCTTAAGTAAAAGCTATCTGAATGAAACATTTTTTTTATTATATTTGGAACACTGAGGAAATGACGGTGATTCGGTTCCGAGGAAGTAAAATTGAGTTCATCTGAACATTTGCCATTGAAATAGCGAGAGTATGGGTTAGGATTGCAACGTTGTGTATGGGTGGGGAGAAGTCGATCGGAGAAAGATGTCTTCCCCCACAAAACTGCGTAATCGATTTTAAACTCTCCCAAAGCTGGAAAGTGAAGATTTGGTAGCGCCAGAAGGAAGCTAAATAGCGTATAGCGTAATCCGAAAACAAGGTTTTGTAGGATATTTACTATCCTGAGCCAGATTAAACAAAGCTTAAAAATAACACAATTCTCGGAGTTTTTGACCAACTTCTTTCCCAAATATCAACTTAGTTTTATTGCCACTTATTTACTGAAGGTAGTAAATACTTGTCATCTTGTGTCTTGCATGTCAATGCTCCAGTTTAAATGTACATATATTTCTTGAGACTTTATGAAAAATAACTGGATATTTACCAAATGTACGTTTTTCACAACATTCACTAAATTCGTGCAGTCAATGTTTTCTTTCAATATTATATTTCCGTACATTATTTACATTATTCGGACTATTGTCCTCATCTTTGTCGCCATATTTATTACAACATTTCGGTCGTTCTACGCCTCGGCCTTCTTCAGGTGGTTGGAATGTCGAACTGAACCCTTTATTTCGCTCACTGGAGTAGACTGTTCTAGTTCCATGTGCCATGTCTAATGGATGTCTGTTATCAGTTATCTCCCCTCTCCAAGTTCTCCACTGCCTTAACCGGGTATTGAACTCACACTCTTTGGGTCCTGTCACTGGATC